>JAVQJD010088346.1:0-37758 GCA_036023655.1 Nannoperca australis | reverse complement strand
AATACCACCAGGTGTGTGGGCTGCCAGGTGGCTGCAATCACACCTGACGAGATGCTGCATCAGAGGGGCAGAAAGTTGCAGAGCAGCAACAGGAGCCAGTCTTTTCAAAATAAAGCAGGAAGTGCCCGAGTCCTACTCTGCCCGTGACAGTTAGAAGTGGGACTTTGGCTTCAGGACATCACAGACTCAGCTCTACGTTGCAAACTGCACTCAGCTGATAGATGTTCAGCTTCAGTTGTCAGCTTAATTTGTCTAATTCATCTGGAGGTCAAACTCATCCAGCTGTGATCTGTCCACATCATTTTAATCACATCTGTCCAGAACGTGTTGTGATGACTTGCTAAATATAGACTAATATAAAATGTATATTTATATCGTTTTCAAGCTCACAGGATAAAGAGGATAAAGGTGTGACATGCTGCACTGTAGTATCCTCAGTGTGAGGTGGTAGTCATGCACTACATTACCAACCAGAAACATATAAACGGCTCTATCAATGATTATGTTATCTCTGATATGGCGTCATCCAGGCAGCTCAAAGCTTCATTACTGTGTCTGATATTTACCCAGCAGTCAATAGTTGGGGCAAACAGCTCTTTTATTGACAAGTGCTGGCAGCGCTGTGCCCACTGCCTGTATAGGACGTATCACTCTGGCAGCAGACTTGTTTCACTGATAAGTTCTTCGCTCTGGTTTAATGATGCTCTGTGTTTACGTCCTACGCACAAACACAGCTGCACTTGTACTTGAGCTGTGAACTTTCTGCTCGCAGGTGATCGTGTTCATCTTCCACAGCAACCTATACTCATGTTTATGTGCTGCGGTTGTTTATGTCATACATGCAACACTGCTGCCTTATAAAGGCTAAGGGATGTAGTGTAACTAAATAAAATCAAGTACCTGCACCACAAACACTAACCTCTAGTAGGATTTAACCATGCAGAAGCAGATTCTGGTGCTCAAAGCATTGTTTTCATTGTTTCAGTAAAAAATGCTTTTATAAGAACTATTTGTTAGAAAGTAGCTACGACAAGAGAGACATATCTAATGCCTGGACAAACCATCACTATCTGCATGGCTAGAGAAGAATAATGGGTGACGTGCAGGCTTTAAACTTTACAGGGGAAAATATAATGTTTCAATTGTCCGTAGCAAGTTGTGAAAATATACTTACAAATGCAGCTTCAGGGATAAAAAACAGGACAGTAACCACAGTTCCGAGGTTTATAGCTTTTTAGTCTCAAAATAAAAAGACTATTAATGTGTTCTGTCACATTGCAAAAAACCTAAATATTGTCAGTTCCTTTCTCCAAGAGGGAACAATGCTCACCACAGAACAATGTGTGTTGGTAGAGTGGGACTCCACCCACATGCCATTGTCCTGCCCTGTGCTGCACTGTGTGACACCAGTGATACCTGGAAAAGTGAAGCCTGGTTTAGATTTATGATGCACTGGTGCACATATATACATATGTTTGCAACAAGGCCTGTAATGTTTAATGTAGGTTAGAATTAGGTTCATTGCATATAAAATAAATTCTGTGCTGTCAGCACACGTCTATGAACTGCAAGATAAAAAGCTTTTAAAGAGCTCAACGTGACCCTTTAAATGAACTGAAGTTACAACGTAAACAGAAGTACAGGACTGAGATAAATGATAGATACATTTGTTTGAGAAAGATCTAAGAGGGCAAAACAGCAGCAGGGATCCAGTGACTTCAGTATACACACAAGCAGCTTGTAACCCTTTCACAGTGGCTCTAGCTTAACGCCTCACAGCGGCGTGCAGGAAACTCCACAGACATTATCAGCCAAGCATTATCAACACCAACAGCTGCTCAAAAGTGCCTCAAAGGAGCTTGTTGGAGCTCCACAGGTGCCAACAATGAAGCAGGCTGATTGCCTGAGGAGACTGGTGTCTTAAAAGATAAGACTGGTGTTAGTTTATTTATTGTTATCTTCAACAAATCTAATTATAAAACCGGAACCAACAATAACCTGTGAACAAGTTTGCTTGTGTGGCAGATGCCAGTAATAGCTTCCTCCTCCGTGTCATAGAGCTCCTTTGTCTGAAAACTATTATTGTGAAATCTGCCATCCAAAGTTTATTTTGTAATTTGAACAGTTTATTTCACAACAGTGGAGTTAAAGGACAAAGCAACATAAGCTATTTCAGGCTTTGGCTACACAGACGGAACTTGGTAGTGGGATGTTCGTTGTTGGTTTTTCTCTTTTCAGGGAATTAGTTGATAAAAACAAAACTCTTAGTGAGAGTCTCCAGCTACGCTAGCAAGCTAACATGCTCACAATGACAAAGTTCACTTGCAGATGTTTAGCTGAAGGTATAATATAGTGTAACATTAGCTGACGGTGATGGGAATGCCATTAGTTTTACAGGTATTTGGTCATAAAACAAAAGAGTGGACTAACTGAACTTTTGATGATTTTGAGTTGTGAACAGAAAACTGACCAGGCGATCAACCACCCAGCACTTTACCAAAATAGCAGGTTTCATGGATGTGACCTAAGTCGCTAGTTCGATCCCTGAACCACAGAAGATAAATCTGGGTAGAGAAAGAGAAATAATCATTCTTGCCTTCCCACTCATTGCCCTCAAAGGAGCTGTTTCATGGCCAACAGATAAGACCATGGATGGAGCTGACTAGGTGTGTCTTGTGTGAAAAGGATGCTAATAACTGTCTGTATCTGCAAATATCTGTGACTGGAAGACACGTCTGGGGAGGATACAACTGTCCACACATTACTATCTATCGTATATAATAATCATCAAGTAGACGGAGCTCATGATGGGGAAATTCTTTAATACTTGTTGAAACAAGAAATGTGGGCTGACAGTCAACAGATAAGATATTGATAAAAGTCTCCACCCAATAAATCAACCAGTGAATTTGATCTGTGGCTTGCAGACACAGTTTATTACTTAAGTTATTACATAACTAAAACTACAAAAAGCAAAACCCCAGTTTGTGGTTTATCCAGCACTGTTATGTCTTGGCACTGTGTCGGGAAGACTTACTGTAAGACTGTATGTGTCAGTGATGCCTGAAGAGTCAGCCTTCATTCAGTCTGATATCTCTGTTTACACAGTGCCAGTGCTTTACCAGCACCACATCCAAACCCATCACAACTTAGCAGTTCACTTTAGTCACATCATGATGGACAAAAGGCCATTTTATCAGTGATGTTAGTGCGATAATCCACTGAAGATAGTTTTAAATGTTAAGAAAACAGCTGATTTAAACTGGAACAAACATGACTAGACTTTTATCTTTAGAGACAACACAAGTTTGAAACTGACAAGAGAGAAAAAGATCTTTCAACTCACCACAAGATGACGAGACTCTTCTTCGACACTTTGAACAACACCTTTTAACCTGTGCTGTGTGCCAGGCGTCTAGTGAAAGTAACTCAACACTGGATGAGTTAGATCTCTCTCTCTCTCTCTCCCGCGTGAGTGGGTGTGTGTGTGTGTGGGTGTGTGTATTGCTCAGGAATGTGGAAGTGTCAGTGGAACATTTCTTCTGCTTCAGGAGCTCCACATTTGTCTTGACTGAAAAACAAACTCCAGGCAAACATAAAAGGAGATGTCACTACATTCAGAAATGTTGTGTTTTGACATCACTGGGGCTTATATTCTGTATGCACATAGATTTGATTTGATTGGTCCAGGTTTTTTAGATGAATTTCTGTCTTCAACTTAATAAAATGGGATGAATGGAATTTGCTTTGTGGTGCTCGAAAATACAAACAATTGACTGACAGGTACAGGTAAAATGTTTCGTAGATGTTGGGAAATAGTTGTGGGTGAAAAAAACTGGAGAAATGTAAGGATTGTAATTATTATGTTCATTTTCACAACGTAACTTTATCAATCCTAACAGCCGGTAAGAAAAGCGCGTGAGTTTGAGAATTTGTTAAACGTAGAAAAGTCGGCAGCTTTTCTCCAGATGATCTTACTGTAAATATTTTTATCTTCTGGAACAGCTCAGCGCTACACAGAAGCTCAGTTACTGTTTAAACCAATGAATACAGGAATGTGTGGCGTGCCAGGTGTGCATATATCATCATGTTGTTTCATTATTTATTTTTATGATGTATTTATTTCCTCACTGTTGTAGAACTGAACCCTGGGGCACTGAGGTTTTGTCGTTACAGTAACCAGCTCTGAGCCTGTAAGGCTACAGGAACGGGTCAGGTCATTGATCTTACAGTAACTGGTTGAGCGGTTACAGTATGTTTCCCCTCAAAAGTATCCCTATCCCGCCCCAGGTCGTTTTCTGAAATGTTTAACCTCAATCCCGCCTCACCCTGAAGCCGGTCAGTGTTTGAAGGGTTGGGGAACACTACCAGAGGGGAATGATTCAGAGATAATTGCAGGTAACAGTTTGGTTACAGATTGTTAAACTGGACCTTTGCAGGACCTCAGTGTCATTTCCACTGCAGTTAGCGACTAGCAACGAGTTTGCAGTGAGGCAGTATAAGCAGGTGATTAGGTGATGCAACTTCCTTGGAGGTAGAGTCACATTTGTGGCACTCAGAGACTTATAAGTACCAGTGTTCACAACTAGTTGGAGAGGTAGGGGCAATCAAAAGCCCATTTGCCTGATGGTTGAATTGGGCCGTTACACCTGTAAGTACCAGCCTGCTCTGAATGGTCCACATGCTGTCAGCAGTTTCCATACTGTTGATGACTGCTACGTTTCTTTGGGAGACTGTATTTCCAATAAAAGTCCTCACAACCCAAACGGCCTCCATTTGTAAATATCAAAAGAAAAGGTAAGTGATGAAATGTAGTTGAATGTAATGAACCCAGCCTTCTGTAACACAACACAGTTTTATTTGTCATGCTCAGATTAACATTTGACTGTTTACTCCCCACTGTGTTAAGAGACATGGCATCTGGAAACAATTACAGTGGAATATGGTTTTGATTGATTTTGGCCTGGGTTTAAAATCTATTTCCTGTTTGTGCCAGTGGGACCACTGAGAAGATTGACATGTGAACTACTTTGCCGGATGTGTGTGTGTGTGTGTAGAAAAGAAACAGAAAAGAAAGGAAGAGTTATATTTATTGGCTCTTTGTGCTAATGTGTGCCTAATTTCAGCCAGAAAATATGCATAGAGTTGATGAGTGAGCCTGCAGAGTAAGATAGACTCACACTCAAGGTCTTCAATGAAAGCACCTCTTCATTCTTGAGTAGAGAGTTCAGATTTGACTGACTTGTGCAACAGGCTGCTTTCACCTTTGAATGATCAAGAGTTGTTTTTGAGTGAATGAGATAAAGCATATAAAAAAAGGCTTTTGCTAATTTGAGTATTTGTAGAGCTTCGCCAGCAAGTTGTGAGGGTTATACAAGTGGAAAGGATGTAGGGTCATTAAAACAGAAAGGGTTCATCCTCAGGGTGGCAAGAAAATGGATATTTCACTGCAATGTGCCCATTCAATTGTGATATTTCATATGTTCAAGTTTTTCAAAGTTTTGGAAAAACACTCAAATTCATCCTCTTAAAACCGGGAATCCAGTGGCATGTTTTCTGCTTCCACATGTCCTACAGTGACTTTGCTGCTTAGTAAGAACGTTCACTTCCAGTCAAAAGAGGAAATGAAACTCTTGCTGTGTCTCAATCCGAATACTACCGTTAGTTCACTTCCACTCAGTGCACTATGTGCTCACTCGCATGGTGCGTGTATTCAATCTAACATGGGCATCGTGCACACTTGAGTGCTTCTTCCAGGTGAAGCATTATTGCTAACATCTGCTCACTTTTATTATCAAATAATCTAAATGAACGTGCTTTTACTTTTAGTGCGGCCATTAGTTCTGCAGAAATCTAGTCATGATCAAAGTATTGGACAAATACAGGAAACGTTAAGGGATCACTACATTTCTTCCAAATCATCCTGAAGGGCCAAATTTCATCAGTCCAATCCAAACAATCTATCAACCAGATGGAGACATTTCTCTCCAAACCACAAATGTGAATGTTACGGATGTGACCGCAGTCAGTACGAGTCACCTGTTTCACTCTGGACATCATTACAAAGTCAAAACATTGCTAGATGAATGTGTCTGATATTTGCAAAAGTCATCAAACCAAGTCATCGGTTTTATCCAGGTTTCTCTAACAGCAGTGGTAACAGCACGGTTTGTGCTGTTTCTGCTGTAGGCTGACTACTGTTTTTTTACTCGTCATATCCTCGTTTTAATCGTATTACTCATTTTTCTGCTGACGCTGTTTCCTAGAATACACTGCAGTTATTTTATATGACGGAGGTTTGGGGAGTTACCTGTGACTCAGCTCTGTTTTTCAGCTTCACTGTGAGCTGCGCTCGTGCCTGTTGTGCTCACAGACTGTTTAGTCAGAGGTTGTCCTGAGCTTTTTGAAATGAAAGTCTGTCATGCTGTCTGTTTGGAGCCAAGGACGTAAAGTTTGTTTCCTCCTGGAAAGTCCTTTCCTCCCCTGGCCTAAATGTTGTGCCAAAAGAACAGCGCTGCAGTGAGCTGTAGGCCACTGACTGGAACACATTCCACAGAGGTCTCATTGTGTTGCCCTGGTGTTTCAAAGTAACCTGGTGGTTACAAAGTTGGAGATGACCGTGTAGAATATTAGTTTTTAGCCTTTTCTAGCCTGCATGCAGTGTTTAGCTTTGCACGCCAAGTACAGACATGCAGAACATGAAGGCTCTTAATGAGATGTTTTCCCCTCTGGTGATGAATTTCATTGTCTTAAAAATATATATATTGTCTAGCATCCCATAAACAGCTGTTTTACATTTGTTAATGTAAAAAAGATACTGTGCTAAATAGTGATCTTAATGCTAAGCTAAGCTAATTGCCTTCCAGCTTCAACATATTTACAGCAGTCACAAGACCAACACTGAATTTCAACTGCTCAGCAGTGGGTCTCTTGTGGAGAACAGCAAAGAGTTAGACTTGAGTGTTTTTAAGCAGATTTTTGTATTATTGCTTTTTCAAAATCAGAGGTTTAGATTTGTCATTTAAAATAATTAGCCCAAAGTTCTGGTAGCGCTTAAATGAAAAGGTCATTTCCAAAGAGCGCTCCTGGAGTCCTGCATGTTTTAAAGATCTCTCACTGCTTCAACACAGCTGATTTCACTGATCAGCCTCATGAGTTCATAACGAGCTGATCATTTGAATCAGATGTGCTGGAGCAGAGAACATGCGGGGGGGGGGGGGGGTTACCTCAATAGACTTCAGTACTTCACTTGGTGCAAATCATTCAATTCATCATAAAATGAAGAGGAGTAGCAGCAGTCTCACTAAGAACTCTTCAGACAGACATAAATAGACATTTTAGCTCAACGTTCATCAATCTCAGAGTGCTGACTTTCCTTTTCAAGTCTTAACAGATGCCACTTTGTAGCCTGCTAGCTAGTGTTACATCATCTCCTCACTGAGGACGGGTGGAGTTGATTGCTGGCTCAAGAGCCCAACTGCTGCAACAACCTGAAAGCAGCCAACAAAGACGGACTGGGATCAGGCTGATTGAACTAGTAGAGACCTGATTTACGACTCATGCCAGTGGATTCTGAATACTGATGTATATAAAGTATATCCTTTTAAGCATTCTTGTCAATACACCAAATATTGGCCAGCAGATGGTGATGAAACCTGCCTGTTTTGATGGAGACCTCTAACTTAGTGTCAACCATTTTGTGAATATTATGCTCACGTGGAAACTAAAACCTCTTTAGTCATTTCAAAGGCCCTTAATCAAGTAATTAAATAGATTTTAAGGGTAAAGTGCCCCTTAAAATCTAGTATTTGTAAGTATTTGATAGGTTTACCCCATGTATTGGATAAATTAATGAATACAATTTTTGGATCATATGTATTCATAATTTTGAAAGGGGGGAAATCTCTTAAAATGTATAAAATATAACATTACAGGTACCCCTTCATTTCACCCTTAAAAAAGCCCCTAACCGGTAGAAAAATACCATCGTATACTACAATACATCAATTATCCCCCAAATACCTTGATCACTATAAATGTGTAAATGAATGGAATTTAATGGTAAATGAAGGGATTCAGTTTCATAATGCTTTAAATAAAGACAATAAACCTGTTCTTTATACTTATATTTTATTAATTTTCACCGCACATGTTCAGGGAAACACATGTCAATATGGATTTGTTACATGAATATCTATTGTACTATAGATATGTTTTTTTAAAAATACATGTTATGAGATGGCATTAGACTGGCATGGCACCAATATAAATCTCTTATTTTAAATAATAGAGTTTGGCATGTTACTTTTTAAAATGAGATATATCAAGACACAGAATCGTGGGCACACATCATATACAGTACTTGACACTCAAAACCCCAGAGCAAACAAAACAGCGACCCGCCTTGCTCGACGGCAGATACGGGACCCACTAAAATGGTTTCCTGAAGGCAAATCAAGAGCTTGCTTTGAAGGAGATTAGCCTTTATCGGACTGGCTGACGATGACGGATGTGAGTGAGCGATAACTGAATCTGGAAACAGCAGCCGGGTGAACATCCATATCAAAGCAAGGACTTGAACATAGAGGAGATGTTGTTTGAAGTGTTGTTAAATGCTATAAATCTTAATTCCACGCATTAGCTGGAAAAGTTCAAGCAAAGCTTTGTCGAGTAGAGGATGACGACTGGGTAAAGTGTTGAATGATGAAGGCCTGATTCCACCTGCCTGAGGGCCAGAGCCACAACACAAGGTCACCTCTCCTGGATAGAAAACAAGCTATGTCCCAAATCCACACTGTAACACACAGCTGTTCTGTGTTTAAGTATGTAAAGAAAGCTACGTGTTCTTGTTACGTTTAATAAGGAATTTAAAGATAGTCTCCACAGTTTGCACTGCATGCGCTTGATTCAGACAAGAAAACAACAAAATAAGGAGAAACTATGGAATTAAATATTAGGAAAACTTAAACAAAACTTGGGTTATTTTAAATGGTCTGATAGTATGGACTTGGGACACAGTGACGAAGCTTATGATACCAAGTTCGTCTGCCTGACAAGCATTTGGATACCGTAGGCCTCTCCTCTCATAGAGTTAAATCACGATGACACATACACACACACACACAGCAGTTATAGTTACAATATAAAGGAGGTTATACAGGAGGTTGAGCACGTCTGTGGACGTTGAGTTAGTTTCCTGCCAAAAGTCTCTGGCAGCATGGACTTTGTTAACAGGCTCTACTAAGAGTTTAGCAGCACTTGGCTGGTGGCTGGTGTTAATCTCCCACCCTGGTGGCGACACGGAGACACAAGACGATTAATATGCACGTTAGATCTGCAGTGGTTTGTGTTTGTGAGTTTGGTTGTGGGGAAGACCGATGTTGTATGCTGTGTGAGGTGAGGAGCGAGGGATTTTGCAGATGAGGTGGCTCAACATAGCTCTGTCTTGTTATGTTTGGTTAATTTTTTTGTCTTTTTTTTTGGCACAGTCAGTAGCCCGCGTCAGTGCAATGCAGAAAGCAGGCAGATCCCAGAGCAGCAACACACAACCCAGCTGAGTGAGAAGCACGACGCTACCTGGAGAACATGCTCACTGCTCGTATCCCTGACGGTGTGAAATAAACTCTTTAAAACGGTGCGTGGCGAGCCGGCTCCATTGTCTAATTAGCTATTAATGACACCGCTGTCACCGTGGAAGGCTCGGCACGGCCAGATTTATGTAACATTACTGAATGAGATTTCTCAAAGCTCTGGAGAACATGCTAATCCGCTGCATTATTCATCACTGCACAAGCCTACTTGTTCAGTCAGCTGATCAGTATTCAGATGGTTTGGCATTAATTCTTAGCATTTTTAGTGCTGTTGAACTGCAGCTCCGTTCTTTTTACATTCAGCTTTAGTACAGCTTGTTATTAGAAGAGAGGTTAGAGGGTGCAGCTGCAGACGTAGCGTGATGTTCTCGCGGCTGATTGTGGTTGCTGCTGTACATCAGTGAAGCGTCTTGTTGGAATCTGTCAAGCCTTTTGTTTCACAGCATAAAGTTACAAGTATGAAAAAAACAACAACACTTTTCTTGTCTATTTGCACTGATGTCCCCGGGGAAAGAGGCAGAAGCAGTCAATGGTTACTTATCACGTTTTTAACTATGGCATAAAAACCCAAACTATCAAGACAAAGTGTCACATACGTAGGCAGCAATGGTAGAAATCAGCATCTGCAGAGCAATAAAATACAGAACATACTTCACGGATCTAAGTACAAGCCTTTTTTTCTGCTATTAAACTATAAAATACAAGCCTAATATGTAATTCCATTTAGCTCCATCTGCCCTTATGTTAATGTAAGTATGTGTCTATATTGATATAGTGTAACACCTTGTTCACATCTTTACGCATCGTCGTGGTGACAGAAATTGGCTGTTATTCGCAGCAGATTAGTTTCTGTTTGTGGCTGTCCGCTCAGTTTCCTAAAAACTGATGGACATTTGGGATTCTGCACTGATGACATGCCGCCATTAGCTACCAGAATTAGCAGAAAGGTCACTGCTGTTCTTCTTACAACCACCATCTCGCCACAATAAATGAATCTAATCTTGGACCTTGATTACTATAGATGAATTTAATTATTAATGTTTGAAAAAAAGAGTTTCCTGTAGAAATATTCAGAGGGCGGTTTGCTCCTCACTGCTCACATCAAGAAACCTTTTTTCCAAAAGGAGCCGAAGGCGATGATGTGTTTTTCACCTCCTGCACGAGTGTTGAGTGTCTGATGCTCTGGGGAGGAAGAAAGACGATGGCATGTACAAAGAAAAACCACGGACAAAGCTGTGAACAAGGCGTAATAATGATGTCTGATACCATCCGATAAAAAGATGCACGGAAACTGCCTCGTCTGAGGAGGAGGTGCTGAGACACAGTGATGTTCGAGAATGAGCTCTTGCCCATCCGCCTACTTCCTGTCAAAAAGCTGACACTTCCTCCCAGCGATGTTGTTAGACTCAGCTGCACTAATTATAGCGCCAAGTCCAACCGAGTCTGCAGTATTCTGCCTCGACTGCAAAATTGTGCTTAGGAGTTTATGTCCCAGAAGTGTTAAGGCTTTTTAATTCTCAATACCAGACATTTTTCTAAGTAGTAATAAACTACATCAACAAAGTTTAACAAGATGAATGAATAGATGAAAGAGCGGTTTTAAAGGTTTATATATTCACAAATAAGCACAATCAAGTCAATTTCAAAATAAGTAGAGAAATGGTAAAAAGAATTGGCCTGGTATTGGTGTTTTTTTGCCCAAACTCATACGATATGTTTATCTTTTTGAGTCAGAGAGGAAAGGTTCGCAAAGCAGCCAGTCATGGTTGAATCTAGATGGTACTGCAAAACAAGTCAATTCATAGCTCCTAGTCACTTTAGTCTGTAAGTTAATGCAATGTTTTCCAGCTCTGATGTTACTAAGACAGCTGCAGCTCAAGAAATGTTACTTCATGCTAAAAATACCGAATTGAATCCCTCATTCAAGAGATGTTTTCTGGACTCTGTCTCTAAAAATGTATTTGTAAAAGGTGAGTTTCCACCGTCCAACCCAACCATGTACTTCAGTGCTATGCGAATCTCACCTCCCAACAGTGGCTCCTTGCCTTTCCTGTCATTGGGAGCCAGTAAGGATAAGGGGTTAGCATTAGTGTTAGCTGCAGTTAATGGAGCCACAGGGTAGCCACGACAAGCAGGAGCGATGTCCCCAAGGTGGAGGCCAGGGAGGCAGCCAGGAGCCTGCCGTTGTTCACCACCCTAAAGGAGATAACCTCCACCTTGAACCCGTCCTCGGTGGCCATGCAGCGGAAGACGCCTTCCTTCAGGGGCGTGTCGACAACCGGCCCCAGGACACAGAAGTCCCCAGAGAAGAGGCAGGGATAGTTCTTGATGCAGTTGTCCTTCTCCCAGCGGTAGGTGGCATGGAAGGAGCGCACAGGGCAAGGGAGAAAGATGGAGGTGTTAGACTGCACCAAAACTTCTCTGGGGGAAGTTCGACGCTGCTTCAGAGCTGTTGGGACAAAAAAATCTAAATGAATCCTTTCACATTGTAATTATAAAAGGCTGATCATATATATGTATATTATTTGCTGCTGTACACCACAGTTGTTTTGCAGACCCAGGCTGGATTACCAGGAAACTGCCTCTGCCTCTTAAATGTATTATGTCTGTGGGTTTGTGAGTATTTGAGTAGCTGCAGATATGAGTGCCCTGTGCCAAGTGGTCAACAGGGGCCCATAGCTCAAATCTGGCTAATCCAACCATGATGTTTGCGAGGGGAAAAAGAGTCAAGTATAGTATAAAAGTATACGAGTATAAAACCCTTCTCTAAACAGAGATGATCACACCTTAGAAACCTTAAGTAGACACGGCAGGCCTTTGAAGCTTTATGTATTTCTAGAGTGGAAACAAGTAAGAGTGATACTCAGCATCTACCCACCAAATGTTACCTCCAAGATCAAGACTTAGCAAACCACTAGCTAACTACGTTGTTATGGGGTTGAAAGGTGTTGTTAGAAAAAGCTCTGTTCAGGATTGACACATACTCTGCGTGGGAGTAACTCTGACCTTCGTGTCATTGGCCCATGTAATTATGTATTCTTTACGTTATATTAGAAAGTAACTGATAATACTGCACTATAATACTATAACGGCTATCTAGCTGCACTGCAACTGAAGAACACTGCTGCTCCTTTATGTCTTCTACATGGATCATTAACGGAGGAGGATGTCGGGACCTTTAGCTTTGGCCTCAGTCAATTTTAAATCATTACACAATGCTGAGTCAGAAGAATACTGTGTGTATAATGCAGCCAACAGCTGTACATACACTTTGTGGGGTTCGGATTGTCACATGAGTCATCCAGAAACATTACAAAGTCCGCTGGAGACGGAGTTCTGTTATTTAACTACTTCTGTCCACTTCTCTGGACGTTGTCATTGTAAACTGCGTACATCATCATTACTTAAGCATCATTTAGAAGAATCCATATGTGTTGTTACTATAAAATAGAATAAAGATGAGAAAGCATATTGTTTTGTATAATTTCATTTCTGCTAAGATATCAGTTAAACATTAAAACAGATTATTTTCTAGGGTAATAAATCAAACCTTGTTACTGTATTTACAGGCAGGACCTGTGGCACCACTGACACAACTGGAAATAAATCAGATCACCTAAGGAGATGGGCTTTCTCTTCAGAGGGGAGTAATTGTCCTGATTATCCAGGGTTATAACCGGGGTTTGAGCTTTGAAACGGGGAAAGCCACGATGTAAAAAACAAATCTCTCCCTGCGGAGTTTTGGACTCTGTTCAATTATATGATAATCATCTTTTTACTGTAGCTGCTCAGAAAAGGTTTCTATTTTAGTTTAATTAATACAGAGCGAGTGGGAGAGAGCAGATAAGGGCTCACCAGCAGCTTCCTCACAAACCGAGGAGTTCGAATGGTCCAGATTCTGAACGAGTGTCCTGTTGGAAAATAATAGAGGAGAAATTAGCAGCATTAAATAGTTTCATGCTGCATGAGGATAATGAGCCTCTACATCAACCTACTGTTACTCGCAACTCACATGCAGAGACAAATCATTCAACAATGCCGGCTTATTACAGCACATGATTGATTTTCACATTCACTCTTAAAGTCAGAAATACACAGAATCCATCAAAGCCAAAGCAATTTACTAAGAAGTGAAACAGTGAACGTCAAGTTTGGTCATAGTTAAAGCTTCATCACCTCACGGCCAGCGATCGTCCCCCCCCCACACACACACACATTATATGTGATCATACCCAGTTGTGGCGTTGTATCCAGGCGGGATGGGGACGCACTTCCTCCTGGCCCGGTCCCAGCCACAGTACGGATCCCGGGACAGGATGCACTCCCTGCACGTGTCGCCATAGCGACCGCAGTCAGCCAGCGGCAGTCGCTGGATCTCCATCGCTGTACCAACATACAGGTGTCCCTACGGAGGACGAGATACAATACATCATGTCTTTTTTTTTTCTCAATAACAGCACCAATATCACTGGAATAAATGTGCTAGTGTTGCGTCCCGAATTAATATTCTTTTTAGGGCAGTAGAGCCTCTGAAACAGCCTTCAAACCAACAGAAAACCCCAAATGAGGAATTTCAATACAGATAACATGACTGGAAGACATTTAATAGCTTATAAGTGCTAATATAATCCCATAAACAGACTCATCCATCCAAATAAGCATATCCATCTATGTATTCAGATATTGGCAACATTTTCAATTTTGTGGGAATTTGATTATAAGACGAAGAACTCTTTAACGATGAATTCTGAACAAACTCTAGAAATAATGAACCACATTTCTCTCTTCACCTCTGAGAGAGTGAGTGGACCTTGGTCACCGTATGACGACGATATACAGCCACAGTATAAATAATCTTCCTGACATGTCTGATATGGACCTTGATCTATTATTTATAGTGAACCCCCCCTCCACCACACAGTGGAGCGTTAGTCCTCGTACCTTCTGGGAGTCGATGGCCATGTTCAGAACGGGGCCCTCATTGTGAAACAGAGAGTACTGAGATATGATGAAGACGCCCTCGCTGGTGTGCAGAACTTTGAGAACTTTGCCTTGTTCTGCAGAAGCAAAGATGGAGAAGACATTGTAAATGTGACGCAGGAACACGCACACACACACACACACACACACACACAAGACACAAACTTCATCAGTGCCACAGTGTCATGTTAACAAGTGGGCCCTTGTTGTGCTGCCCAAAGTGTTTTATAAATACATGGATTCGACTTGGACAGCTTCCACTCTTAAAGGCGGCTGGAGGGCCAAAGGTAAGATGGCAGACTAGAGTTTTAGAGATTTTGTGAAGGCGGAGCTGCTCTGGATGGAGATGGTGTAACTGTACATGTTTAACCTCAGTGGATGGAGCCAATAGCACAGAACTGGAAGTGTTTTTTACTCAGGCTGCTGATGGCAGGGTGAAGTTAAGAGGTTGGGCTCTGTAGAACTCCTTGAACGCATTCAGCAGTGGGAATCCAGTAACTTTTGGCTTCTGGGTAAAAAAACGACAGAAACAACGGAGCATTCAATGTTCTGGAAAATATGTGCTCGCCTCCAACTGGGATCTTTTCCTTAGCAACGGTAAATAAGCGCCATCTGACAGCCTACCACACCAATAAACTGAAGTGATTTCTCATGAACTAAGATGAATCATTTGTGTACTGATCACATATTCCAGCACAGAAAACAAGTGTACAAGCACGGAGTGGTGATGAGACCACCAGTTCATTATAGTGACTTATTCTTTAAAGCTCGCTCGGTAAAATGAACTCTTTATTTGAGTCATTCGGTCGACAGCGACTCATCTCTGTTCAACACTGAGCGTGTGTTCTGACGTCTTGTCAGGAAGGCTGGAAGGTTTTCACTGTTGTCCAATTACTCAATAATTATGAAGTAACAATACAAAGTGAAAGGAATCATTTGAGACATGTCGTCCATCTTTATGTAAAGTCTATGAACAGCTTGGTTAATAACAATTTTTTGTTTCTGAAGCTGAATAAAAAAAGGAAGAACAATGGGGGAAATCATTGTCGGTGCTGCTCAGGTGGAGATAACCACGGCCACAGCGCCACGTCTGCTCCAACTATCAGTTGGTCCAAATGAAGTCTGCCTCATAAACTGGGTTTCCTGCTCTCTGAGCAAATAAGTGCTTTGGTGCACGTTTGTTCAATTTTGCACTGCCGGTCAATAGTTCTGTCTTGCATGAAGCCTGATTTTGAAAATTGGTTTTGAAAATGGAGGAGTCATTATTGTAGTTGTGTGCCATCAGTCTGTTTTGTGCAGTAGGCCATTACACTACCAGACAGCTCAGTGCAGCATCGCTCTCATCTTCGGCTCAGAACTGCTTTATTACCTTGTACCTTTTGTGTGGGGACGTTTCATTGGACTGAATGAAAATGTTTTCTACCCGGACTATTTGCATCCTGACTCCCTGCCTCCAGACGACGGCTCCTTCCTTTCAAATGAGGATTTGACAGATTTAAAGGCCCCTGCAGAAAGACGTTCTCACTTGTGTTGTTTTGCCACTTTAAGATTATTTTATCTTCCCCACTATGAAAATGTGATTACAACGATACCTTTTAATCTAACATCTTCATTTCCTGAACACTCCCTCCATGAGGCGCGGTCTCGTTTGTGATTATGCAGGCAGGTTCTTGCGGTCACTTAAGACTTCTTTTGTCCTGAAAATGTCTTGTCTCTTTTTCATAAAAAGTCTTTTTCTTCTCTGTAGTCAGAGATAACGTTTTTCCATTTCATCCAGTTTATTCTCATATGATTCTTTAATCCTGTCCACGGCTATTTCCAGCTCTTTTATCAAAGCGGTGTATCAGCACAAAAATAACAGCAAGAAATCGTGAGGGGAAAAAGGGTGACAAAGCTGAACTCAGAGGATCTGCTTTGTTTTATTTATCCAGGGAGAGTTTGCTGAGCGCACATATTCCTTTCCAGTAAGCACCTTTTTCCATCTATACAGTAACACACACTATGTTAAAGCTCCGACTGCCGAGCATGAGGCTAACAGGGGCTGCTAACAGGGCCCCCCTCTACACGTTAACACTGACTTACAGTAGGTTTTACCTTGGCCTGCCTCTCTAACCTTTAAGCTACTGCCACACTGTGTGAAAAGAAAATGGCTTGTGATCACAAACATGAAGTCAGCTTGAAACAAGCGTATTGCTCTGACATTTCTTGCGTCCCTGAGGGGAGCTTTCTGCCGTATCGCCTCCATGACTGAAGCGGTCCGAGCAGCTTTACTTCGTCTGGCGGTCAATCTGTCAGTGAGCTCCAGAAGGAGAAATCTTACCGCCAGCCTCTCAGACTAACTGCTCCAGATTTCCTCGGGCTCTCAAAGCTCTACAACCTTTCATACCTCGTTCCTCCTTTGCTGCTTTTTTTTTTTCTAAGTGACTCTTTGGGGGGCAGACACAACATGCTCACAGTCAGACGCCTTCGGGCTGTTGTGCTTCAGCGGCCCACTGTAGATTCTGCAGTGTGTCCAGCACTGTTGGGTCCAGCTGGCACTTGTCAGTTGATCTTAGGGAATCTGTGATTTCCCCCATTCCGGCTTCTGTCACCTCTGACCAAACGCCACACACATCCAACATATCTGAAACTGTATTCTGAGCATGTAACAGATCAGTGGCATGATGGTAGTGGTGACATGATGACAACGCAGACTTATGGATTAGTTATTTCCACTCAAGCAGGGTCAGAACACCTATCCATTGTGTCTGGACGTAGACAGACTGGGGCGTTAGCAGTGTGATTCTTGACAGTTTCTAACAGAATTGTCCAATATCATTGTTCTTTCTGGTGATAGCATTACACAGTATCTCTTCTAGTGACCAAAAACATAGCACTCACTTTGCCTCGGCCTTGGCGGAGCCTGAACTGCCTTTGGACCAGGTCCGATATTAAATACATCACTGCCTCTAGTCTTTTACAAGGCTGTAAAATCAGCTGGTGTTTCCTTTATAATAAACCATTTTCTGACCAAAAAAGACTTAAAATACCAACCATTACCTGGGACATGAAACCCCAGCAGGTCTGGAGGAGGGCGTCTGTCACTACAGCCAAGATGCTACAAAATACAACAAAGAACTACATTTCACTTTGATTTCACATCAACTAAATATGTTTTTTGGGGAAACATGAGACAACACAACACCATGAGTCTGTTATGAGTATGAAGGTTGTTCTTATTACTGCTCGTAGTGAATATCCTTGCCTGCCATGTTTTCAACATCACAGATATTGAAGTAGCTGGTTATTGTATGCATAAATTCTGCTGAATCCTTTGCTGGCTGCTGATCAAAGGACAGAGAAATCCACTTTGTCAAATCCTGCAGCGTTCTGTCAGCCTGCATCTTACTGGGAAAGTCCCACCGAGACTAGTTAGACAGGTCAAAATCTCGGGGGGTTCGGTAAACTGTGTCGCTAATTAAGACTCTAACTGCACGGCACTGCCCTGTCGGCTTCGTCTTATTCAAGAGAATTCCTTTTGCCTCCAAAAACATGTCTCTTCCAGACGACTGTGACCAGAACGAACAAGATGTTTGACTCTGCGGGTGTGGAAATTAGATGAGTAATGTTCTTTCATAACAAGGTGCCCTTCTGCACGGCTCCTACAGTCGGGTTCGTCTACTAGAGCTTAAGTGTTGAGTCAGACACAAGAAGGGGCCCCCTCCTCAATAAACTGCTCCGTCCACGAGGTCGGAAACTCCACGTTACCTTTTTAATTAATGATTTTCAAAATTGAATCAAACAAATTTTGACGGAGCTTTTAAATTTGACTTTTGGGCATTTAATTAACAATAACAACCTAAAATGTCTCGTTCCTCTCTCCAACATTATACTCAAGCATGTGGAGCTTTTATAAAGTGGCGATTGTCTACTGATGCTGTGCATGTTTACTCCTCACAAACAGATATTGATCTCAGTGACACTGCCTGTTGGAATAAAGGATTAGCTACGTGTCTGTCTATTCCAGCAGAATGTATTTGCCTCTTGCTTTAACATTTGTACTTTTATGATCTCTTTAAAGGATCTGCGTGCTTCCTAAAAATGAAACAAGGTCCAAACCACAGAGCAGCTACAGGAGCTCTAGCAACGAGAACCCACAGGAAGGAGACGAGGAGGAAAACAGCTGCAATAATCACGTAAAGATACTTGGTCTGATTTGGGATTCGTGTCACATATTGCGCATATATTTGTGTTCTTGACACAAACAAACGCACCAGAGTTTGTTTGGAAGCAGACATCTGCCCAACGTTTGAGGTGGAACAGGAACAACAGATCAGGAGAGAATCTTCTTCTGAAACTTATTGAAGGTGAAGATATTTATTGCTTGAACGCTCAGACTGGTATTTGCTCTTCAGACTAGACTTAATAAGCCTGACATCGACAAACCAATTAGCAAATGTGAATTACTGTGGAAGCTCTTGATTGTCAAGGGGAAGTCATCAACGTGCCTCTGGATGCAAATGTACAGACCTACAAGCAATCAGAGCAACCAAACATGTGACGCAGCGCTGAGCGAATCCTGTCGGAGGAACAGCAACCGCATGTTTCTTATCAACAAGAGCTTAAAGTGCTGTTGTTTGTCCTTCTTTTAGATAATCAATACCGTCCAGTTCATCTTACGTGTTTACAATAATGCCTCAACGTCATCGTACCGAACCAACCCGGACCAGGTCTGAATGGGAGGAGGACCAGACGCACGTTGTTCTGGTTCCCAGGTGGAGCACTGATATCTGATCAGCTGATATTGCTGATCCTTTCTTGCACAAAGACGATCTTGTTCTTTTTGTCGCTGTGAAGGATACTTATTGGAAATGTTATCACCAGGGAAGAGTAATGCCCCGGGGCTACCCAAAATGCATCTGCTTCGATTTCACTGTCACTGGTCCAGAGTGGGCTCGCCACTTCCACTCTGCCGTGGGTTTTAATCGCTCTAATGCAACTATCCATCAGGAAGAGCTGTCTGTCTGCCTGCCTGTCTGCCTGTCTGTCTGTCTGTCTGCCCCCCTGTCTGCCTGCCTGTCTGCCTGTCTGTCTGCCTGCCTTACCGTCTGCCTGCCTGTCGGTCTGTCTGTCTGTCTGCCCCCCTGTCGGTCTGTCTGTCTGCCTGCCTGCCTGTCTGCCTGTCTGTCTGCCTGTCTGCCCGTCTGCCTGCCTGTCGGTCTGTCTGTCTGCCTGCCTGCCTGTCTGTCTGCCTGTCTGTCTGCCTGCCTGCCTGCCTGCCCGTCTGCCCGTCTGCCCACCTGTCGGTCTGCCTGCCTGCCTGCCCGTCTGCTTGCCTGCTTGTCTGCCTGTCTGCCTGCCTGTCTCTCTGCCTGCCTGCCTGTCTCTCTGCCTGTCTGCCTGCCTGCTTGCCTGCTTGTCTGCCTGCCTGTCTCTCTGCCTGTCTGCCTGTCTCTCTGCCTCACTCACTAAAGATTGGATTATTTCGAGAAGGGAGCCTCTCTCCATCATCTCCAGAGATACGAGCGCATGTTTGAAATCAATCATGCAGATTGACGAGCGTGACTTGTGAATATTTAGAGCTGCTGCCTTTAAGTGGAGGTGATGCAATATTGAACAGGAGAAAAAAGATCAGAGGAGTCTCTGTCTCACAAAGCACAGGAGCAGAAACATTCAGGAGAGACGGCCAACGTTCTTTCACGTGCCATCGTCTGTTTGTGAAAACAGAAGAACTGAGAGGGAACACGGAGTCCGTGTGGAACAGCAGATCTCCAGAACGACCTGTTCCTCTGGCCTCAGACACCAGAGCGACTCAAACTGCTCCAGTTTCTTTTTAGGCCACCTCAGAGACCAGCGGCTGTTCACAGCTCTCCATCCCTTCCCTCCTATTACTGACACAGTTAGTAAAGCCCACAGCGAGAGGCCATCATCCTGTCTTTTCCAACGCCACATTGTTTTCCGTGTGCTATTATTAGCAACCAACCCAGAAATGCCTGACGAACGACGAGCACACATCCACCGCAGGAGCGAGGAAAGATGACACTCGCTCATCCGTCTGTGAACTTCAGCGCGGTGAGACGCTCAAACACACACGAGCATGTGACTTGTGATGGTTGCCATAGCAACCCCCCCGAGGCACAAGGCAATTTTTGGAGTAACTGCCATGGGCAACAGCAGCGCCTCAGCATCGCTGCTTTGATCAGATAGAAACAGTCGTGTGAAGGCCGGGAAGCGTTTCAATACATTTGGAACAAAACACATTTTGACCTTGTGTTCATTTTCCAGGCTTTCAAATGTTTGGTGCATGAATTGAGAACTTAAGCATCTTTAGACAGTATAAGAACATTAATTAAATCTTCTTTTGTTATTATTATAATGATTTCTTCTCCTGCTTGTACATAGTGTTGTTGGGATGTTTGGATCACTGATATCTACGTCAGATACTGTTGCAGGTGCAGGAACATGAGCATGATAATATATACCAAAATGGGTTCTGCTTCAAGGATCATATCTTGTGGTTGTCATAACTTCATATTCAGCAACTAGATGTTGGACTAAGGCTACAATGGAGTGCATTGGCACAAGTAACATTAGTGGTATTGTTCCCTTGATTGTGAGCAAGTGCTCTCATTTACAGAAGCATCGATCAATATCTTTACACCAATCAGTGAAGTGGATGTCACAGGGACAGACCAACAGAGCATTCTCATCATGTCTGCAGCTCTCCAGAGCTTTAAAGCCTCTCTTGAGCTCAGAGATTTGGTTTTACAGCACGTTTCATGTCTGGTTCAGACCCATCGCTCTCATCAACATCCTTTCCAGCAGCAACAGGCACACTACCTGCCCAGCAACAAACAGCAGCCTCCTGCTTGTCTCCTGGATGTGTTAATAGGATGTTGTTGGCTTTAAAATGCTATACTCTGCCATGGTTATATTTCTGCCGGCTTGTTTTTGGGTCCCTCTGCCCTCTGGTGTCTTTAACATAATCCCTTCCAATGCCTAACCTCAAAACGGGCCAGTTAGAGTTCGGACTCAGGTAAAGATTTGAGAAGGTTGATTTTTGATGTGCTGCTGCTACATAACAGCTGGAGCTTTAACACACACACGCACAAACACCTGTTCCCAGGTACAGGATGCTGTAGTGCTCATCGTTGATCGCCAGGGTAATGTCCGCCACCGTGTGTGTGATTTGGTCATCGGTGGGCAGGTCGAGTGGAGCCACGCCGACAGGCCGGATCACATCCTCAATTTCCGGGTGGTACCTGATGACCCCGAGGTTCTTGATGTCGTTGTGACCTCCTGTTGTGGAGTTTCTGCGGACGCACTGAGAGAAGGAGTGAAGTAATCGATTCAGAACAGGCCTGGCTCTTGAATAAATAAAATGCCCGTGGCTTATCTTTTATGAAGTCGTGCCTTTCAAAAACAGCACTTCAATCTTTTCACCTCTGAAATAAAACCCTGACTCATGCAACTGCACTTTTTTTTTTTATGTCAGTGCTGTTTTTTCAGAAAGGTGTGACAATAAAAGTAATTTGTTCCTCACCATCCCAGGGCGACTGCCAATGAACGGACTGCTGTAGCCCTTCAGTTTAGATGTGGAGAAAGCCAGGTCAATATCTTCGATGGAGTAAGCGCAGATCACTGTTCTGCCCCTGAACAAAGACAGAGAGGAGAGTAATTACATCCACAATAAAAGCAGGGCTGTGAGGGACGTGTGGGGCCAGAGCTGTATATTCTCAGCCCACCCAGGACCCCTAAAACACAAAACATCTATAATCCCTGACATGTTCTAGGGCAGTGGACCCCTTAGAGCAAACCCATGTCTACCTGCTATCCCTTGTCACCAGCTGAACAGATCTAACATTTGTAACTAGAGATTTAGTTTTTATTCCTCTTTCTATATCTGTGTGCCTCCTGTTGGGACAAAATAATCTTTTATCCAGTGTTCTTGTTATGTACTCACTGCACACAATATCGACTCAATAATATTAACGCAATATTATTTTCATTTCATATAACTATGTTTGGTATTGAGTTAACATAAATTAAATTACATTATTCTGTGCATTGATTTGAATTTATTCAATGCAGTCATTCTGAATTAAAATATGAATTAATTGTGAAAACTGAACACTAGTTTATCATTGTGTTTCACTTGTGACCGGAACTGAAACTGGAAATGAAATTAGCTGTAAGCTAACGCTGGTGCAATTACATCAAATTGTCCATTTGTGTCCAGCGTCATAAATTGCCACTTACAAATAGATCAAATTAAATTGGGCAGAGGGCAGTGCAGAACATTACACCACAATCTGTCCTGTACTTGTTTCATCAGACGTGCGACAGCTGATATCGCTGGAGCATGATCTGCAAACTTTGTGATCAATTATTTGGCAGATTCTTATTCGCATAGAAAACTGCTGTTATAGTTTAATGAAACCGGAACAAACACCGACAAAGAAGGTTTTCTTTCAAAGTCTGATATAATGAGAAACTTGTATGTGTGGGGGTGTATCAGTGTGTGTCAGGAGGTGCTGCTGGTATGTGGTGTGCACTGCTGTGTGGGTGGAGGAGTGTCAGTTAATGTGTTGTGTCTCTATAACTTATTGTGTTATCAGCTATTTGAATGTTGTGTTTTCACTGAACCTGACAGACCCAACAGATTCTCTGAATCTAAGTCAACATTACGTCTGATAGGACTCAGGTCTCAGGAATTTACTTTGAATTCGTCAGTACTACAGTTATACAGCAGATCAGGTCAGGGGTACAACTGTTGCAGGTATCTGCTCATTCAAGAATGATGACAGAGGTGTGTTTTGTTTGACTGCAGCTCAGAAACCAAGCAGGCATAATGTGTAAAAGGTGTGTGATGATCGACAATTTCACTTAAAAGTGTTTGAAGACACGGAAACTGAATGAGCTATAACATTGGTGTTTCCAGTCAGGTTTCATCTGCATTCACAGATGCTAATATTCAACTATTAAAATGATCCCAAGTTACTTTTCACACCAAATGTGCTCTAATGCAAACCAACACTCCCTTGAATAATTCATATACAGCTTTTGCTATAAATGTTTTGGGGGAAACTGTTTTCATCTTCATTTGGAGCAACACTCCTCTGCTAGCTTCTGCAACCTCTGGTTACCCATAACAAACTTCTCCGACTAGGTTCAGAGAGACGTTTAAGAGCTTCTTTGTTCTGTTCTGTTATATATCCCCAAATTCCTGAAATGTACAGTGTAATTCCCTTTAGGCCAATTAAACCGTGAAGGTAGTGAAAGTGTTTATGATGTGTTCCAGCTCACCATGCGTTGGAAAACAGGCCGTACATGACCCCGGCCCTCTTTTCCTGCGCTGTCATCACCACCGCCTGCTTCATGTTGTTGTACTGCTGCTGAGTGTTTCCTGTGCCGCACATCACCCGGGCCTTCATGAAGGTGGTCCATGAGTCTGCCAACAGGGCTTTGATGCCCCCTTCGTCCACCTGGAAATAACATAAAAGGTCTGTGAGTCATAATACGGCAGCCAGGTTGCCAAATTGATTTTGAATGTTACTTTGTGTTCCCTGCCAAGATGTGACACTGGACCCTGACCCACAACACCGGGGCTCCCTTTCCCTCCGTTATAGGAATAATCTGACATTTGGGAGGACAAAAAGATATTCTGTACACAGATTGGTCCAAGATGTGTGTAGCCTAGCTACAGCTAACTAATCATGTGAACGCACAGAGATGAAAAGGAAATTGATGTTCTTATTTATTAACTCCTGGGAAGAGAGCAGAGAAGTAAGTAAGTTAAGAAGTGTCATAATGTTGAAATACTCCTTTAATTTATTTATTTTAAAGTAGACAAAAGAAAACCTCTGAATGACAGAAGTACTACATCACCTTGTGTTCTGTTGCATCGTCACTCAGCACATTTGGGATCTTGTTGAAACGTTAAAGCACTTCATCTTTTAGTTCCTTTTATGAGCAATTCATTTCTTTCAGAACACCACATTCATGCAGAATCTCAAGGCCTCTAAAAATTATTCAAATTAAACAGCCGGAGAAGGGCAAAGCACTCCTTGATTGCACTGCTCACAACTCAAATATACGCAATGTGATGAGAGTTGCTGGAGTAGAAATTTCCCCCCCACACAGACATATAAGTGCCATTTGTACCGTGCACATACGGCCGATGCGAGCCCTGTAAGGCTCCTCGTCCACTCTGGCCGTCTTGTTGATTTCGCTGAAGAAGAAGTAGATCTCCTCCTTGAACTTGTCTGATGACGGGATGATGGCTGCACCGGCAAACTGCGGATCTGGTCAAGAGATTTAAACACGTCCACTGAGATATCGCCACTTTGTTTCCAGTTCAATATGATCTTCTAGTGTAGACTTATTTCATGACTACATTACCCTTTTCAAGGACATACTGCTAATATCAAACTCTATGTAAAAAAGGACTGTGAGAATCAACAGGGGTGTAAATGGGTGCTCTCTGTGGTTTCTGTTTCTGATATCTTGTATTTTTCTGCTGTAAATAACGTGACCTAAACCTAAACACAGTGACTACACCTACATGTTATCTTGCCCATGGGAATGATAGTGGGTGATTTATACCACCCACCATCTCCATATTCATTACTCTAAACCTGTTTGGTTTCTGCTTGACTCCCCTCCTCCTACTCACTCAGCAGCCAAATGTTCTCCGTCTTCAGGAGCTTCTGGGAGCCAAACGTACGCCGGATCGAGCCGGCGTGACCTGCCACCGACGACATAGCAGAATACAGACTCCCATCTGAGACAGCAGAGAAAAAAGACAGAGAGAAGAGAGGGTGAGCAGTGGGTAAAAAAAAGAGAAAGGAGGCACAAGGTTCAGAGGGAGAGGAAGAGAGATTGGAGCAACACAAGGGGACTGACTGAAGCCGGAGGAGAGGAAGATACAGAGAGAGAACAATAAACACACAGAGGGAGAGTGAAGACAGAAAAAAGGAGGCCCAGGAGACCAAAAGACAAAGGAGGAGAGGAGGAAAAGGAGATCAAGAGCACCGAAGACATCAAGGCAGAATGGCTGACTGCATCGATGAGCAGCCACCAATCACCATGTTCTCATAGCCCAACTTAGAGCCCTGTCTCCATAGCAATGCAATGCAGAGGGGAAGCATTTGAAATCGTGGCAGTAGCATCTTAATTAGAACAGATCGTTATTAGAATGCTGCTCAACTCAAGCAAAGGGCCAGCTCCTGCTCCGACAATCGATCCCCATCTGGATGAGCATCCTGCGGCGCAAACTAACCTCTCGCTAATTCCTGAGTGTCTCCACAAGACAATCCGTCTGCAGTGGATTGTTTAACTGACACACAATTTGTCCGTCCCTCATCGTGCGCTACCGAAAGTCGGTTTAACTTGAAGCATCTCTATTTAGTTCATGTTACCCAACGCTTCTCGATAATCACACAATTAGGAATTCCTCTCCCTGTGGACGGGTGCAAGGCACCAAAGTCCTCTGTGGTGACCTTGTGGAATTGATGAATTACACCCCTAACAATAGCCTTTTATTCAGACCAGAGCTCCAATTGAGCTGGATTGGCCAAACATAACATTTCACTTTTTCATGTGATACAAGCTTTTTTCTCCATCGCTGAGTGGCAAAACAAACCAACTGTGGCTGCTTTGAGTGAGGAGACCTGTGATGCTGGAAGGAAAACAATGAAACTCTTGAAAAGATTGCCACTGGCAACAACAGTGATTGGTACGATGCTCCAGATGGTCAGTGGTCTGTGGATGTTGAAATGTGGCCAGGTATTGAGTTTCCTGAAAAACATATGCATGTACCTCGACACTGGGGAAGCAATGGAAGTTAACAAAACCTGCAGAGCATATACATACATGTCTGATTAAAACCACTAGGACTCAGCTACTCTGGTTATCTGTGGACATGAATGTGCCTGGTTAGTTACCACTGCACATCTACCATCCCTTCTTTTCTCTGTAGCGCCCACGAGTCTGTAAAAACTTCTGCCTGGAATCTTTCTGAATGTGTTTGTGCAGTCAGTTGTACATGATCTTTTCCCATGTGAACGCCCAGTGGCAGATGGCTGACATTTGTGTGTTTGGCACTCAAGGTGGTGTGATGCCCTGGTGATGTTACACTTTATAAATGACATATATGAGGCACAGCAACTCTCTGACCATCCCCGGCTGCAGATTGTAAAACCCTTTGAGACAGATCTTTGATTTAGTGCTAATAAAATGCAGATGCTTTAAGTGCCCAGGTGTCCATAGAAAACAATGCTATTTGCATTGGGATAGCAAATGTGGTTATTTACACCCGGTGTATATAACATTGCAGACACAAGCACCCATGCAGGTGTCCATAGCCAACAATGCTGAGTGCACCTGGGGTGGAACAGCCTTCTCGTCAAAATCCACCCGTGGCCAACAATAGATGATCTTTGGCCTGAACTGAACCCCTGCGGCCGACCTGGGCTCTCTTCCGCACATCTTCCCCTCTTTCTCTCTCCTGTCTCTATATTTCAGTAATAGTAGGCAACATTTTAGACCTTCTTTAAGGGAGAGTGCATGTTTTTCAGCCAAGTACTACATGATCCATTAAGCAAGTTGCAAGGTAATCGCACATTAATTTGCTGACGCGACCAGAATCCTGTCAGTTCTAAATGCAAGAGGGAACGCCCATCTGTTTCACATAATCCAAATTAAAATGAGCTTTAAACAGCAATCCTTCATTTCTACCCACACAGGACCCAATTAACTTAACAAAGTGAACCTGTAGCCTCCCTCTAGCTCATCAAGTTCACTGGCAACAACGAAACTCTCCTTTGTCAAGAATGTTTCATAATGTTTCATGGTTTTTTGCAAGGTTTAATTATTTGTCTTCCCAATGAATCATGAACTCCTGTCAGCAGCCTTATAATTTCTCTTTTTGTGTGTTTAAATTGTTACCTGCAGGCAAGCTGATGGACCTCTGGGAAGGGTAGGGTGGTGAGATGTCAGAGGCTGATGCTATCTGCCCACTGCCCTGGACGTCAGTCAGCACAGTGTCATTTACCTGCCGGGAGAGGGAGGAGACATCTGAGGCTGGAGGATGTCTGCATGCAGCATGCATCATTATGCTTTTTCATCATGCTTCAGAGCTTTCTGTCCCAATTCCCAACACTCAAGACTAATCTTTTTGTCAACACACAGGGTTTAGGAAATTTCAACTCATCCATGGGGCACATATTTATTACTGAGTGAAAACATCCTCCATGGCAACAACATAACTCCCGGCCTTCATCTCACCAGCAGAAGAAATAAGTGAGCAAATAACAAAATGCTGATTACAAAGCATCCCGAGACTGTTTAGACTCGAGGAGCAGCTGCATAAGAATATATAATAATAATATGACAGCATTTCTCTTACCAGCATCCAGCACCTGGGGCTTCCAGCGTTAGTCCCACATACTATCATTGTGTCGTTTACTTTCTGAATGACGGTGATGAAATTATCACACTCCAGCTGTGACAGAAAGAGACAGTGAAAGAGAGTGAACAAAGGCAGAAAATGAGGTAGAAGCGAGAGGGAAAAAAATACACCGATATGGAAAAGGATTAAAGATGCAGAGCAGCAGACTTGCAAAAGGGGGAAAACAGTGTCGACTGTGTGAGAAAGTGATTAGAGGGAAGGAAACGGCACAGAGGGAGAGAGGAAACAAGAGCTGGGCCAAGGGATTGAGAAAAACAAACAGGAGGAGAGGAAGGTGGAATCGAGGGATAGAGAAACAAAGCAAGAGTACAACAGCAAACAGATTACGAGAGAAAAAGCGGATTGCTCAGAGAGGGATTTAAGAAGAATTGGAGGCGATCCACTCTCTGAACATTTTGGCAGACAGCACACTGGAGGCTTAGCCCTGCAGTACAACACTGCAACACTCTGCATGCAGCTCTCTTTTATTAAGAAAATGGACTACTACACTCAAGACATTACAGGGTAATCAATCCTGCAACCTCAAGAGGTAAATGTTGAGTCAAGTTTGTTGCATCTTCAACAACAACCACGTTTAGAAAATAATCAAATCTCAAATTCTGATGGAAACAATGTTAGTTAAGAAAAAGTACATCACAAAGCCCAAAAACACAGGGCCAGAGCTGATGTAAGTGTGTGTAGGTGGATGTGTAGGTGGATGGGTAGGTGGATGGGTAGGCGGCGGTGGGCTGGGTTACTTTTCTGTTCACTACATGCAAGTTTGTATGTTTTTACTTTGTGTGCTTATGTTGTTGAGAGGACTTGTTTAAGTTGAGTGGCTTTACAGGGGCCACACTAACATGTAGGATTGAGGTTCTAAAGTTAGACGGTGGTTTAAGTTAGGTTAGGGGAAGACGGAGGTTACAGTTAATGAAAAGGCGAACGTTAATTGCAGCTGTGTGACGAGACGTGAACTCTGATGTCCTCCTCCATGCCCTTACTTTCCACCTCGCTACTGCTTCCTGCATCGGCACTGAATGTTGCCACTAGACAAAAATCATAGGGTGCAGAACCAATAAATATGGATGTAATTCATAGGGATACTATGTATTGCAATTAGCATTTTAGCTAATGAAGCTACAAAAGAAGGCATTGGTTTGAGGTCAGTTATTGCCCCCAGTGAGTCCAACTCAACAACATAAACTCATGTGTTATTCTGCCAGATGGCATGTGCCAGTCTCTGAACTGACCCCTAACCTTAAACAAGTGTTTGAGTTGCAGAATAGCAAACTTAACCTTGACCAAACCATAGCTGCTGTGTGCCAATATTGTACGAAGTGAGACTTTTTATAAACGTTTGCATGAACTTAAAATTCTAGTCGACTGAACGTATTCTGTTGGTTTGGCAGCATCCTGCCGTATCTACGGTTCAGAATACATGGGTTAACAGCAATTGTTTTAAAAGCATACTCAAGTGATTGGATTTAATAATGTAACAACGTGGAGAGACTTAAAGGCCAGTGTTTTAGAGTCAAGTGCAGTAACTTTTGTACTTTTGAACAGACTTCCGCAGCTCCTGTAGAGCCACAGAGGACACACTTTATATTATAACTGTTTTTACAAGCTGGTTAGTCCTCGACCGAAAACTCCTCCACAGCTGATCTCAACCTGAAAGCCCCCTGGTGAGAGTTGATGGTTGGGTCATTTAGGATGAGGCCTTGTAGGGTAAAAGAAAGATTTAAGACTAACTGAGGTTAACACTTTGTTCTTGTTATGTTCAACCTGGACCATATTTGCCGTTGGTGTATTTGCTCGTTGGGCTTGGAGATGTCTTTCCTATCAGACAGGATGTGCTACCTACTGTTGCCGTCCTATCTCTGATCCACTGCAGTGGGAATGTTTTCCACAAACCTTGTGTCTGTCTATCACAGAAGGATGTTCCCTCCTGTCCTTCATTCTCCTTCCCAGCACCATTGGCTTTATTGGGGAAGATTTAATGTGTCAGTCAGGACGTTCTCATTTCCCACCATCTGTCACTGCGAGACTCTCTGGAAGCTTTCGCTCTGTTTGTGCAGGAAAGACAGTGCCCTTGTTTTTGTGCCATATCTCCAGTAACACTTAATGTAAACCCACAGCTGTGGGAGATAGATGGCTGTAATGAAATGGCAGAATTCTAAGCCATTAAATTGCAAAAATGCTCTTGTCCTGATGACAACGCGTTCATGGTTGCCACAGTAGACTCCAATGGACATGCTTCCTTTGCGGAGAACACATTTTGTGTCTTAAAACAGGAGAAACACTTCTTAGTTAAACCTGACAGCAGTTTATAGGCCTTGCAGACATTGTTGGACTGGAGACTGAAGCTGTGTGTGGCCTCTGATCGATTCACAGTAAAACTGATATGAAAAGAACGGACTGCTTTCAAAGCACTGATGTTCCTTCAACAAATAGATCAACATCACATTACATTACATTTGGTAAAGCAGAGAGGTGAACATTTGACCCAGAGTATGAATGAAAAATTCAATTATCTTGTTAACTTCCTGTAATGTTGGAAATATTCATGGATGTAAAGACTCTCTATGTGAGGCAGCACTGTGGCCTGTATTTCTAAAGATTATTCCTGAGCCTCGGAGCATTTCAGTTGAAGCTTTCCCACTTAGATTTATTTCAGGGTGAATATTTTATTAAACTCCTGGTATTCTCTGAGACTCTCCGTGGAATCACATGGAATTACTGACTGAAATTATTCACAGCTCACTCGTCTGGGCATTGTTTGGTTTGTTTGTTTTCAGGTGAAGCTGTCTCCTGTGTCACTTCATCTCATCTGTATAAATCTGCATTTTTAAGGTATTTATTTGTCTTCATTGCACGTGTTTACTGTGTTGATTTGATTTATTTGGTCTCTTAAGTCCTTGAAAAGAAAATAGCATGAACCTAATTTAAATAACTGAACATTGTAACCCTAACCTCACTGGAGTGATGATGATGATGAGAAACAGGATGACATCGATGATAAGACACTGATGGAGGAGAAGGAGGAGGAGCGCTGTGCAGACGGATGAAGATGCTGACGATGATGAGCTTCTACCTCGAGTGGCACAGCCTTGGCCTTGCAGGTATCAATTGCAGTCTGATCGGAGGCCACTGGGATCTGTGGGAGGAAGGAACGTTTAGTTCTTTTACACACGCTCTGTTTCAGCACACAGTCCTCACAGCTAACATCCATGTTGTTAGCTAACCAGGGGCATAGCTCCAAAAAGAAGATGCATTCTCTATGTGCATCCACAGCTATTCATTCTAGTGTTTGTGTGGGCCCTCCTCGCCCCACAGTCCTGCACCTTGTAGCTAACACCACTCTGTGATGTTTACTGCATTCAAGGACTTCATTTGTCATTTACGTTCTTGTTGCATTCTTGTGTTCCCTCAATCGGCCTCCTGTACTTCACATTTCCCAGAATTGTGTTCAGCAAGCCCCAAAAGCTTTGTCACGAACTTGTTGCTCTCGCTATATGAAGGTGGAGAGAGCGATAGAAAGTGTGGCACGAAAAAGGCAGAGAAAACTGTTGAGCGTTGTGCCCTTCAGGCAGAAAACTGAGTTTCTGACCCTTTCATAGTAAATGTCTCCCACTGCCACTAGCATTGTTGAGTCTCCTCGCTCCTTTCATTCTGTGTGGCTGACACCAAGAGTTCATGTTTACTGTGGCTGCTTTTAAGACTTGAACATTTTTATTTCCTGCTGTTATGCTTCACTAAACTTTCCGGCACCGGTAATGACTCAATCTGACAAAATGTCACTTAACTGTGTGAGTGAGGAAAAAAAACGCCATCACACATCAAAACAGTTAAAATATAACACATCACCAACCAATGTTGTTCCATCTGTCTTTTTGTCTCCACTGAAGAAAACCCAACATTAAGCGTGCGATCAGTTAGATGCAGTCACATCTGGATGAAACACTGAGCCTACAGTCTCTTTAAGTTGTCAGGCTGAGTCCTGAGTCTACGTTCACATTATTAGCTCAGTGAATTATGTTTTTATTCCTCACAGAGAGATATGTGTAGCTTCATTAATGCATGCATGACCCAACCCTCAGCTGCTGAAGTGGGTCAGCGGCAGGCCGGCCGTCTCATCTCTCTCTCTGCCCTCACAGCAGGAGGGCCACTATGTTTGTTGCCAACAGTGTTGGGGAGAATATATATTTTAAAGTAACACTTTAGTTTTATTTACTACTTGGTTGTCATGTTAAAAAGGTTACTGTCACTGAGTCAGATGTAATTACAATGACATGCAATGGTATCTTTTAAAACCAAACCGATTTACATCATCCAAACTTTGCTTTTCCAGGTTGCAGCCAAGCCGACTGCATGAAATGCAGGTTTAGTTTAGTTTAGCATGAAGACTGGAAGCATTGGCTCTCTCTAAAGCTCAAATCTACATTTGCCAAAACCTAATAAACACATATCCTGTTTGTATAGTCCAGAAACAGAAGTTTCGTGCTGTAAGTGTTTCTTTATGCACAATCATCCACCCGGTTCTCCACACAGGTGTTCTGAGTTATTCTGTCAGATCAGACTGAAGGTGGGCTGAACTATGCTGGGAACTATGTGACATAGCCTAATCCAGCATACCAATAAGACTGATAAAGGTGTGAGTTGTTCCACCTTAAATGCAACAGGATAGATAGTAAGATGTCAATCAAGCCCTCAGTGTACACACCCAGACAGTGTTGAGAGGAGGTACAGCTACAGGCAGGCCTCTTCAACCTTTAGGTCCCTGCTGCCTATTTTATCAACCGGCCCAAGTGTTATGGACGAACAGCACTTCTAAACATTGGTTCGTAGCCAAAGTGGCGTTTGAAGTGGTCCAATGACTTGGCAGCATGTAGTATTTCAACTGGTGGCTGGAAACCTCTTCTCCATTACTACTCTCTACATGGAAGCAGCGTGGTTCCCTGTTAGAAAAATACTGTCTGGAGCTGAGAGATTAAAAACATCCCATTAGAGCATCTGCATATGAGTCAGCAAAATCAGCTAAAAGGAAAGTGTACCTGCAGGTCGCGGACCCCTCTGTTGCTGAATGTCAACACGTAGACCATCGCCCGGCCGCCCACGTACAGCATGTCGCTGCCTTCCTGGTGGTACATGCTGATGTAGTTCTCCGGTTTGTTGAAGTGGAACCTGGATGGCTCTGTGGATCATAAGCACATGTATACGAGAGATGAGCTTTGCCAGGGTACATTGTTGTTTTAATTGTTCTAATGTATGGTTTTGTTTGTGCTTTGCAAATTTGCTCCGTGGAAATAACATTGAGTTCATGCAAATGAATTGAACTCAATGAAATGTATTCTAAAAACAAGAAGGAAGTCAAAACAACAGCAACCATTTTGAATTTTAATAACTTAACACATCCGCTGTGACTAATTATTACTACTAAATGAATAATTAACAAGGAGAAGGAAGAATAATATACAGAACGTTTCCAATCACAGTTTAAAGGCAATTTCCAAATGAATGGAAATTTATCAAATTAACAGAGAAGGCAAAAAACATAAGGTACTGTAAAAAAAAAAAATAAAGTAGAGGTCAAACACAAAAACAAAAGGTCGATGCAGGACAGCAAAATTTTGTTTCAGGAAGTTATTTAAAAAAATGATCCAGATTGAGACCAAAGCTCCTCAGGCAGGTCGAATCAAAGTCTGATGGCAAAGAGCCAAACCTCTGGATTTTTAATCTACATTTAATCTGTCGTCAATACGGCAGCCGGCTCAAGGACTCGTGTCTATGCACTGGTTTAATTTACCAAAACACTCGATGGGACGTCATTGCCCTTTGTGGTTTTAGATTAAACAAGGAGCCTTTACAGAAACCTGGCTGGTGTGTATGAGGAAAAGGGCATTTGGTGGGAGCATAAATATCACTGAAATAATCATGTGGGCAAATTCCATCACAGACACTCGGCTGAATTACACTCAGGACACCTCCAGACGGCTCGAAAGTTCATTTAGGCGTTTCTGATTCACACTTAGCTACACTGCGACTGCATTTTAAAATAGATCAAAATCCCTGTTGCTATTTAAAAGATGTGGTTACATGCAGAACATGTACTAAAAGTCCTCTAATGAATGCCATAAAAAGTGAGGGGTTTTAAAATGTCACGTTTTGAAGTCCTTTTCTTAAAATTAGTCTCTCCACTAGTTTGATTCTCCATTTATTTTGTCAGGAGGTATTTCAGAAAATGTCCTGTCTTAAGAGTTGAAAAGCTTTGTGGCAAACCAGCCAGCTACCTGTGCAGACTTCTGACCACAGATTCAATTCAATAATTATACTGTGGGACTTCTGAGGAGCTGGGATATAATGAAACTGCTTTCATTTCCCCTGTTATTTTCAACAAAGATACTAAATGAGTGGAAAATACATTTTATTCCCCACTGATGATTTTGCTACAGGAGGTGAATAAATGCTGTAAATAAGGATTTATCTTCTCATCCCTGAAATAAAAAAGACATCCAGTCTGACAGCAAAGCCAAGATGAAGTGGTGGTGATCACGGATACAGGTTGCTAGCCAACCAACTAAGTTTCTATGGAAACAGTGGCCTCTGATTCCCGAAGTGAGAAATCACAAGGAAGGCCAACGTGGCTAATGGCTTAGATAAAAACATGTATCTTGATTTCACTCTCTGGCCGTTTTGAGAGGATCCCTGTGTAGATGCTAAAGTGCACAGTCACACTGGTGTAAATGTTTGCTTTAGAAGTGAAGAAGCACAACATCACAGCTTCCAACGATTCACAGAGAAAAGATAAAAAGATCTAAATCAAGCTCAAAGAAAGTCCAAATCAAAAGCTGAATACTTCCTCTCTAAACTTTCTTTAGCATACGTTGTGTGAAACTTAAATCCACATAAATATAGTTTGGGGTTTGGATAACTTGACTATAGTAACAAGACTAAGCTGTTAAGGCTTAAACTATTTGACGAATGAGAAGTTGGTCTAAATCATTTACTTTGTATGATTAGCTGTTAGCATGCGTATTGACCGGGACAGGAAACAATCAATCAAACAGCAACTGTCTCCTCTTTGATTTAACTCAATATCTTTCACACGTTTGATTTTACACACTGAGCTCAACAAGATAGCAGCTCGCGACATGAGATTAAGGTAACTACGGAGCTCAAGGACAAGTTTTTCATCCAACCTGTCTCAACTTTTCAGATACTTTCTATTTACCTTTCAAGTTTTAAAACCATTTTGCCATATCTGATGAGGTTATCGTGCATACAACCAACCAAAGCAAAGCAACCTTTTAAAGGAACCCTGTGGAGGTTTATGGAGCAGTGTTTTCATGAGTAGTGAATAAGTTGTGCACCCTGACGAGGACACACATATACATTACCAGTGGACTCACACTGCTCCACTGATCTACTGGTGGCAGTAATGTGCCACTGCTAGCAAGTAAACATGGACGTAAACAGTTGTTAGACCTCAAGGCACAAACACAATAAACACAAACAGAATGTGTTTAGGTGAGCAACACTGAATGTAACACACAAACTCCACAAGGCACCTTTAAAATAACACCTCAGATAAGCTCCTCCCCCACCGTTCCCTGATTGGACAAAGTGTCTGAATGCCAAAGTGTCTGTCCCGCCTCTTTATATAACCAAACACACACTGGACACTGGACGAGCAGAATGTAGTCCTTTAAACAGTGTCTTACTCATATATATATATATATATATATATATATATATATATATAAATCCTATATCCTAACTTCCAATGTGTGCGCATGTGTTTCTATTTCTTTTTTTTCTTAGACATTTAATCGTTGCTGCTGGATGAAAACACTGCATTTTCGAAAGGTCAGCTTTTTGTGAAATAAGACAAACAGCCTTGTTTTTAACTTGTTTTTTCTTTTTAAAAGGGCTTCATTAAACTCAAAGGCTGTAGAGTTTCCTTACTCTCAGAGGAGCATGTAATCCTTGAATGAAGTTAAAACACTTTCCAATTAGTAAGTCACTCTAAAAGCACAGATGTGTTTTTTGGGGGAATAGTTTCCACATGAATAAAGTATTCGGATACTGGAATAAAACAGCAGAGACGTCAAGCAGTTTTTAATCAAGAAGCTTTTCTGTTTGGCAGCAACAGTTCATTACAGCTGCTAAGCTATTTAATATACATCACTATATATATATATATATATATATATATATATATATATATATATATTATTCACTGCCGAGATGTTTTGTGGATGGACCTCGAAGTCCTCCATTATGAACTCGACAAAAAATCTATCAAGCTCACGGTTCAATAGGACTTTTGAACTGAGGTGTTCAGACCTATCAACTGAGAGAGAAGGTCAACACAAACAATGGCTGAACTTTTACGATATGTTCTGATATTTAAGAGACAGCAGAAAGTGTCAAATTAGCCTTCTTCACTCCTTCGCTCTTTGTCTTCTCATCCTGGTCACTGGATATTATATTCCATATCAGGTGTGTACACATAATATACAGTGTTTTCTCTCAACCTATTCACTACTTAATTCTACTCCAGTGAGAAACTAATACAAAGATGTTCTATGCTGTGATTGGGTCAGGTGTCTGTGTGAGCTTATCAGCATCTTTCAGCTCATTGTTTTGGTTTTCCAGGCTGTAACCATGGTTCCAGGTTCCAGGTTCCAGGTTCTGCCTCGACATCACACTGTTGCCACCAGCAGCATGCAGCAGTCAGTTGATAGACCAATTTGATGCTACCTGCACAGCAGCGAGCAGCACAAAGACGCTGGAGACTAGCTGGTGAACATAATGGTGCATTTAGCAGCGCAGCCACTTGTACTTCTCAAGAGTTGCTAAGGAGCAAAAAAGCAGAATAAATAACTTCAACAACATCAGGATGAGTCCAAATGAATCCTAATGTTTCTCCGTGTCTGTGGGTTTACACATTATCCACATCATCTCTATGAGGTGATAATATGCTACGTGTGTGTGTGATGTTCATCTTATTAGGGAATTCAGAACAAACCAAAAATGCTGGTTTGACAATATGTGTTCGTGTTAATGTTAATCAATACTAAGGGTTCTTTGTTCTTCTCTGGTGTGTGTCTTATAGACCTACACTCAGCTAAATGCACCTGCTTTTTTTGCTGACATCTTGTTCCTGCTGAGGTTTAATGCACTTATTGTAATAGCTCTGGTAAAGGAACACATTCCCCAGCCCCTACAATGAACTCACCACAGCATGTCAAACCCTCACCCTTAAATCCTTTAACTGAACCCTATTTCAATTCTAAAAGCAGGCTGTAGTCCTGGAACAGTTCCTTGAAGGTATAAGAACCTGCCAAACGAACTCATTTGGTAAAAACGTGCAGGGAGAGGACACGTTACCGTCTGAGGACCTCGACGCTGTCCGTGGTGCTGAAACAGCGCCAGCTCCTCATGAAGGTTTTGCACTTCAGGCTCAAACTGCGCCTTTGATGGATTTCCCCTGACAGTTTCTACCCCCTACCTGTGTGTGTGTGTGTGTGTGTGTGTGTGTGTGCGTGTGTGTGTTCCCTGAGGACAGGCGTTTACAGCTCAGCCTGCAATTGCATAACAACGAGTTTGATTGATATGACATGCACGTCCGGGCCGTCATCTTGTGCGTTTGGTCCCGGGCTTCTTCGCTGGGAGGGGGCCGGGCCGGGGGGGGATACAGATACAGATAACTTGACACACACCGACACCCCCCACCCCCATCTCTACTGATTGCTGAAT
>JAVQJD010088317.1:0-85576 GCA_036023655.1 Nannoperca australis | reverse complement strand
CCCTCACCCCGAACCCTGCACCCCACCCTTATGCCCAAGTCTCTGATATCTCTCGTATTAGACAGATGTGGAACCTGTTTTCTCTCCAACTGTCCAGAGAATATGGAAAGTTAAAAAGGGTTCGTGTTGTGGCATTGCCCCCTGACTATGTCAAATCCACAGTCCTCACTCGTTATCTCACAATGCTCAAAATGTCGAGATCACATGCAGCTCTACTTTCTCACATCCATTTGTAGTCAATACAATAAGTAATACATTGTGTGCTGTATGATGGGAATTGTCAATGCAGTTCTTCTCTCTCTTCTGCAGATTGCCTTCAACTTTGAACTGGACCCGAACCAAAACAAACTCAGCATCACACTTGATATCCATTGTAAATGTTTCTTTCTTTCTAGTAAACTGCTGTTTTATATGAGTCAAATAAATGTGTTTAAACTACTGACTATTGACTGTTGATGTATTTCTTCTGGTGTTCACTGGTAATTGATGGTCCTTTTCACATCTTATGCAAAAATGATGGTAAATAGATCAAATATTATTTGCCCACCACAATGGCATTATGGTGATTGCCATGGGCTCTTACTGCCTGTTGTTTTAATTGCAATGAGGTAAACAACAATGTATTTTGGGATAATGCACAGCAGAGTTATAACACAGCTTTCCTTAATCATTTTCACATTATGTTAAAAAGTAATGCAAACAGGTGAATAATGAGGCCGTTTGCCTCAGATCACCCTTACAGGAATGAGAAAATGTTTCATTTTGTTTGAAACTCAGGATATTCAGATTTCAGATCACAATAAAACTGTACGTTTTATATATGTAGAAAAATACCTGCTTCACTTTCCTGCCTTTTAGAAACTCAACTGTTTGTTTCCTGTAACTGCAAGACTGTATCTTATTATATATTCTGCTAATAACTAAATGCAGCTTCGTACACGTCTCCACCTCTTAACATTATTCCTGTCGATTGACTCTCTGCTTTATGCTTTAAAGTATGGTATGAAATACACGGATGGTACAGACTGATTCCATGTTCAAACCTTTGAGTATACAGCCAGAAAACTATTGCAGTGGGGTTTCCTCCAAGTTAATTTTCCCTTCAAAAGCCGCAGGAACATTTTCTTTTGGAATGGAACCACTGCTGAGGTGACCCTGTAAAACTTGAGGCATGGCCATAAGACGGTAAAGGTTTGGAGCAAGTCAATTTACCTCAGGGACTGGACATTGTGTCAAGCACACAGTCATGAATTTCTTACAAACTATATCAAAGTCCTGCTCAGCCAAATCCATCCCTCAGCTGGAGTCCTATTGAGATGCATTAAAATGTAAGAACTCGTATTTAGGGCTGAACCAAGTATCTCAAAGGAAGATATCAATAATTTTATAATGCTGATGGTTTGCAAAATTCATGCAGTTGTCACATATGGCTGAAATTTGCCTCTGCATAGCATGACAGCTCACATGTAAAGCTGATTTAAGTGAAAATCCACCCCAAGTCAGAATTAATGTCTGTTATTTGAATGTCCACAAATCATTGCCGCTGTTCAGGATCATAGAAAAAATGTTAATTCCGTTTAAGGGTGGATTCTCCCTTTACTTTAACAGTTGTCTGGTTTGACATGAGAGAGCAGATTACAACATTTGACATTTATCTGACATTTAAACCTGGAAGCAAACACTAACTGACAGCACTTTTCTGCACAAATGCAAACTTTTGAAGTAGACTGTAAAACATTTTCTGCTGTGGTGTCTGAGCTGGTCAGTAATTTAGTTGGTAACAGCTGGTTAACTGAGTTTACAGCATACAACATCTCTTTTGATCCGTTTTGAACTTGAATACTGGGTCAAATATTTTTGTACTACTTTCTAATAAGGCATCCTTCATAAATTGTTCAGAAGTAGTGACTAACAGCTTTATAAATGGTTTATAAATCATTTACTAATACTTTATAAAACGATTATAAGCCATCAATAAGAGCAACTTTTGGGTTGCTGTTGTTTATCCTTTACCATCATGACGCTTTTCATCTTTTTTAGTTCATCAGTAAGATACATTTGTGTGGGGGGGGGGGGAATGAAAAAAAACTTTACTAATGACATAATAATATACTGCAGACTTGAATACTTGGTAGAAATGAGAATCCTGGGAGTATTTATTATTATTTCACCAACATTTATAACTGAATTATTACTCAAATAGAAAGGATAAACACCAGTCGAAGAAATCTTTCACAACTTGGCAACCACAAACTTGTTCTTACTGATCTATAAAACATTGAGCCATTTTATATTTCTCTTTTCACCTGTTTTGAGTTCCTTTGTGTCAAAACTCTGTAACACCAAAATGCACAAGGTGAATACATGTACACTAATAATGTACAATTCACAAGTAGTAACTAATTACTTGATAAATGGTTAACTTGTTTACAAATGAGAACACGTCTTGGGTTGCCAGGTTGTGAAAAATAACCCTTTGGCTGGTGTTAATCATTTCTGTTTGGTAATAATTTAGTTATTGTTGACATACTCATTAACACATTCAAGTCAGCAATCTTTCAATGAGTCCTTACTGAAGTGTTTTTACATGAATGCATCTTACTGATGAATTAAAAACATAAGAAGACAATGCACATTGTCTTGTTATCCTGGAGGAGGATAAACAACTGCAAATAGGATTTTTCATAACTTGACAACCGACAGTTGTTCTTCTTAGTTGCTTATAAATTATTTATAAAGCGGAGATTTATAATGTGACTTCAGTAAGATGATTTCCAACAGGTGTAACTTATTAAAGAAATTCTACACAAGTACATACACACACACACACACACTTGAGTAAACGGCAGATTTCATACAACGTGGCTCAGGATTCAAAGCAGTGACCTTCTGTTTTCTGCATATTTTTTTATAAACTCTATACAATAAACTTTGTCACCCACTGCTGCCATAACTTGGTGTAAACAAGGTTAATCTCCACTAGTTTTCTATCAGTCAACAGTGTGACTACACCACTCCTGTAGGCAGTTTTGTAGTTTAACATGGCTCCAGTGCAGCCCAGCAGGACTCCCCCTTTCCCTCATGACTGTGTCTAAAGCCGTGGGAGAGGACTGGGAACATTAATCCCTTCAAAGGAACAGATCTAATTCAAAATCTGCCGCTCCAAACTAGTCGAGAGGACAGTGATTGTTTCTGCAGGGAAGCCAGATAAAGATCAGAGAGTTGATAGAGAAAACTACAACTTTCATTTCGACTGCTCTGCCACAAAAGTTTGGATATTATCTTATGAAAACTGCATGCTTTTGCCTTCATTAAATGATCTGAAACAAAAAGACCCGACAACATATGATATTATATGCCAGTTTAGCCTTTGTGTCCCCTTACATAGACCCCTCGGTTGAAATTGGATGCTTAGGTGCATGAGATCCTGTGCCTTTTCTGAACGTCCTCCCCAGACATATTGACATGACACGTTTATAAGGAAACATAAATGAGACATCATTGTTTCCAGTGCTGCTTTTGTCACCTGATTTAAAAGCGAGTTTACCCTTTTGTGTCATGTTCAGTAACATGTTAAAATTTAAATTAGTTGCTGGGAATTTACCCTAAGGCTCTAAAAGCTTACATTTTGATGCTCAACAAAGGGGGGGGATCTAAATCAGGAATAAGGTTCTGATAAAACAAATGATTGAAATGAGCGAAGGAGAAAGAAGTATTTAAATAATTCAGAGAGGGCATAATTAAGTGTTTAATGCCCGTGTTGTAGTTCAAAGGAACAACAAAGAAATTTTAATTCAAATTAGAAATGTAAAAGAGACGCTGATTCTTCAGAGATGAGAACTTTGTGTTGAGTCACTTGATTTGGTCTCTTTCCTCCATCAAACAGTCAAGGCAACGCTCTTGGAGATCTCCAGAGATAACAATGTCACATTGTCACATAGGGTTCTGCTACAAATCCTTAATTACAAAAAGAGGATCAGATGACTACAGCATCCAACACCGGGGTCTCCGGGCGGCATGGGGGTCTTTGATCAAGAAAATCCAATTATTTGTGTATATACATTTCCCACATAGTGATTACTTCATTAATTGTCCCGCCTTTATCTCCTCCCTTCCCATCCCCCCTAATAATCAGCTCCTTTATCCAGACCAACAAACACACCATAGGAGCTTTGTGGATTCAAAGGATTTGCTTTCCCCTCTCAAAGAGCCGCTATTCTTTGATGATTGGGCAGCGGCAAACTTCAAAGTAATAAATCTTATTTCTGACTGGCTGGCGGCCCACCAAAGTCCTTATCAAATTCTAAGAAGTGATCCCTCACTCTTCAGATAGACCGAGGATATCTCGGAGAGAGGAAGCACTGGAGAGTGGAGACCTGCTCGACACGATCTTTGTTTTTTTTACTGCGAATGCACATATTTATCTAAATTAGAGCTGTTATTTTTTATTTGTTTGCACCGAGAGGGAGGAGGACGTTTACCATGGCAGCGGTGGCTGTACTGCGGAATGAAACACTCCAGGCTTTTCTTCAGGTTTGTGCTCAAGTTTCTCTTCACTTTATGCGACTTTAATAACTTGTAAACTTACCCATCCGAGTTGATTTACGTTTGGGTTTCGAGCCTCTCACACATGCTGAAGATAGAAGTCGCGCTACTTTGATAGTCCGATGTAATATAATTTAATTACTAACGCTAATTGGGTGGTTTTTTTTGCGCGTAAACGACTCCCGCTGCAACGTAATGCCAACTTTTATGTCACATCATCACGATTCAGGCTACAGGATCGGTTTACAGCAGGCGAAATTCAAACTATTTAAGCAAAACATTTCATCTTTTGGTTGAATACTACGATCGTCTCGTTACTCATTATTTGTGGTGGGGGTTTTGTTTTTTTTAACCTCAAAGTGTGTTAGATAATGATTGTAATATAGAAAATGTGTGTCTTGCTTATCCAGGATCGCACTCCGAACTCTTCTCCAGAGAACTGTAAGCACTCTCCGCTGGCTCTCCTGGCTGCCACTTGTAACCGGATCGGGCATCACCACGGAGCAAACCCCACAGATTTCCTCCAGGTCCCTTACGACCCAACTCTGGGCTCCCCTTCGCGTTTATTTCACCCGTGGACTAACGAGGGCACTCCTCAGAGTAGCCTGGCCGGCAACGCTACTTTCGGACTATCCTCCAAGCCCCAGCTGACCGCGCACATCCAGAGCTCCTTCAGCTCGCACCACGAACTGCCCCTCACCCCTCCGGCGGACCCCTCGTACCCCTATGACTTCTCCCCCGTGAAGATGTTACCTTGCTCTATGCAGTCTCTGCAGTCCACCTGCCCTCCCACCTACGTCCCCGCTGTCAGCTACGCAGCCCCAACTCCCATTCCGCCCGCGATGCCAAGTTTTGTCACGGGACCCTCCGGCCTTGTGCACCAGCAGCAGAGACAGTTGTCCCCAAACCCTGGAGAGGATATTCCGTGGTGGAGCCTCCAGCAGGGGAACCATGTCACTCACACTTCCTCCCTCGGTCCCCATCGCTTCCAGCTGCAGAGGGGCTTGGTTCTGGGACATACGGACTTTGCGCAGTATCAGACGCAAATCGCGGCTCTGCTGCACACAAAGTCCCCCCTCGCGACCGCGAGGCGGTGCAGGAGGTGCAGGTGTCCGAACTGCCAGTCCTCCACGTCCAGCGACGAGCCTGGCAAGAAGAAACAACACATTTGTCACATACCGGGTTGCGGGAAAGTTTATGGGAAAACCTCTCACCTCAAAGCGCACCTGAGGTGGCACTCCGGAGAGCGGCCGTTTGTGTGCAATTGGCTGTTCTGTGGCAAGAGTTTCACCAGGTCGGACGAGCTGCAGAGACACCTGAGGACTCACACGGGGGAGAAGCGCTTTGTTTGCCCGGACTGCTGCAAGAGGTTCATGAGGAGTGACCACTTGGCAAAACATGTCAAAACTCACCAGAACAAAAAAAGCAAGTGTCATGACAAGACACTTGACCACGTCAAAAGGGAGGACACGAGGAATATGTTGTAACCCACCTTGTAGTCAGTTTAAACAGTAGAAATCACTAGTGCAATACAGCCGGTCCTACATTAGTTAAAGTACAGAGTGAGCTGCATTTCTATAGGGTATTTGGTTTCTTTTGGTGGTTGATTTCTTACATCCTGACAATAGTTTCTAACATTGCTGGTCTGTGTAGCATATTTGTGTATATAAAGTTTCATAAGTTAATTTGGGACCATGGAGAAGTTATAGCTCATGAGTTTGAATTCACTGTCTATATCATATCAAGAAGACAAGTTTTCAACTTGTGTTTTGATCATTGTCTTCGGTGGAAGATTTCACTCCCCTGTAAATTATATTTAATAGCTTTTGTTGAATGAAAGTGTCCGTTTTTTGCTCCATATGGGGTGTTTTTAAGCATGCTCTTGAAAAGATCTGCTATTGTTGATATGACCCAAATACTGTGTGAGAATAAAGATTATAACATTTTCCTCAACTCAGCATAATTCATTTAATTATAATATCATTTCATTTAAAATCCCTCAGTTCTATAGATTCAGTGTCACCTGGATTACTGTGCCTTGTGAATTGTTGTCAGAGTTACTGTAACTGTCAACCCAGTTATTCATTTGCAACTGTTTGGTTTAGTAAAATCTAAACTTTAAGCGATTTGAGGACTTGCAGAAAAAAACCAGTTTAATTTCCAGCTGTTGGTGATGTTCAAAAAGGAGACATTCATCCAAAATAGAACAATATTTAAAGTTTTTTTATTTAAGTAGCGAGGAGGTGACAGAAGTTGAGTTGGTTTGGGCTGGATTGGAAAATGTTAACAGAAAAAAAAATGGAAACACTGCCGAAAAATTTACAATACAACGTTAAACAGTGAAATAAAAGAGCGAGCCCTGACCGCCAACTGAGTAAAAACAGTTGTGAAGCTTGAGCGCTTCAAAGGTGCATACATGTGCTAATATTAAACGTAAACGTGATTTAATTCAACTCCAAATTCTACCTTTTCAAAATGGAGGCATTAACTTCAGTAAATTATAAGGTGAGAGGTTCTACTAAACAATGCTCCCTTTCATGGATAAAAATGCAAACAACTCTCTAAATAAATAAAATAAAATATTTGCATTAAGTGATTTGGAGAATAACACTTTTTTTTCACAGCTGATGTCAATTTTTCTTCCATTAGAGTCAACTGCAGGAAAACTCTTAATTTGTTAATGCAATCCAATAGATGTGTTGTGTTTGTTTTGTGCCACAGTTTTTGCATTTTACATGCAGTGGCTGAGATGAGACCCATTAACAGAGAAACACGTTGCCTTTTAGCGAGAATGCAACTGTTACACTCAGGATGTGCTGCAACTTTAATGTCTTATCTGTCTGACTGGGTTACTCAAAGAGTTCATGGACAGCTGACGACTTACTAATTCTCTAAAAACTCTTTTTGTCCAACAGAGTGGGGAAATCATTACAATTGTAGGGCAGATTGCACACCTGTGACATACCAACACCTACATTAAGTGTCATGTAATATTGATCACTGCTCCACCACAGCAGTGCCTCACTAAAAGTGCAGTAAACTGACCAGACTTTTATGTTGACATCCTCCACCCAGATTGTCCCATGGTGACTGGGGGGGACTTAAAGTGACATTCCAGGGGGAAAAAATGACTTTCTAACCTTAAAGCCACTTCGTCCAATTAACTAATCAACAGAGAGAAGTGGTGAACTCTTTGGTATCTAATAAATCTCAACAATGATCCACACATTTAATCCAGTTACTCAGTTATGCAGAGAGTTGCTCTGCTGCCTGCCAGCAGTGACACTGTTGCCCGGTCTGCCTTACGAGGGATCACTGAAAAAGTCAGTATGAAGAGAACAACCGCTGCCATCCATTGATATTTTGAACTGTCAGTTTTTGCCTCAACAGCGCCCCCTTTTGTAAGTTGCCTCAGTGATTCATCAGAGCAGACAAATATACTTTTGATTACTGGAGAGAAAGACAGTTACATTTGTATTCAGAGAAAAATCGTTTTCCCATTATTTTGCATCTTACAAGTTGTTGTACAGTCTGTCCTGGAAGGTTCAACATGACTGAGTTCATTTGTGTCATTACTACTCTTATTAATCAACCTTTATCTAACAGTGCACTTATAGTTTGTTTTGGTTTCCTTGTTGGTTGGTGGTAGAGTTCACCGCAATAACCAAAAACCAACCAGAAGGTTTTTGCCTCAAGTTTAGTTTATTTAATTATCCTGACACAACTCATTTCATCTGGTGACTTAAAGGTGCAGCCAAATGAATGTAAGATGCAATTTAACATCCAAATGTACTTCAAAATACAGGATTTGAACCTGCTCACTCCCAAACTGACTTCAACCTGAATTTAAAAGCCCAAGTATGGGTGCTGCAAATTAGCCTCAGCTAGAAGCCCAGTATTCCTTATATTTGTTGCACTACTTCCCCTTATAATATGTGATAAATAAACGGACAAATAATAAATAACACTGGGCAACAATTAAATACTAGGCATTATGTTTGATAGTGTTGTTAAAGGTTTATTTACATCAGTCAGATTTGAAAATCAGACCTATATATTTTTATGTACTACTGAAAAACACGCAAAATCCAGAGTTTTCTTCTACAAGTCAAATGCTTCCATTATATAAAGTATAGATTTAATGTACCTGTAATTTATATGGTCACAAATTACTGATTGACCCTTTAAAACAGAATCGTCTGCTGCCGTTTTGTGATATATTTACCAGCTGTTGAATTTGGACCAGATTTGACATATTATACTGCACAAAATTCTATATACGGCCGTATCGTACAAGTGCTGCTTTATGCACTTGGTTGTAGACGTGCAAGTGAGTCTGTGAGAGTTTAACCACATCCCAAGAATGAGCAATCTGCATGTATATTAACATACATTAATCACAAAAAGAGGAGGCATAATGGAAAAAACTACAGTGGTACGATGAGATGTGACCATTTGAACTTTAAAGTCTTTATCCAAATTTTATGATCCTATTATAATATGAGGCCTATGGATGGATGTGTGCACAAAGGCATTGTTCGGCTCTGATTCAGCTTCATGGACCAAGACAGAGTCACCATTCTTTAACTCTGTAGGGGACCATAATGCTTAATTGTTCATAGAAAGGATATCATATGTTGTGGCTTAAGTGTATTTTCAAAAATTGAATGAAAGATTTAAGAACTTCAGATATTCATATTACAAAAGCCTGTCCATGTAGGATTTAAATCGATTTAGTCTCTACTGTCTGATAGAAAGAAAAGCATCATTAATATTATTAGCTTAAGCATTATTGCAGATTAAATGCTTTTCCCTAATTTTCTCATTCTGTATGTCATTCCCTTCAGGGTTATTCTCTTTTCAACCCTCCTTATAAAGCAGGGCATAATGAGTATATAAACAGTTTATAAATAGTTTAAAACACACTTTGATGCAGTTATACATTTGTAAGTGTTTATATTATTGTCAACAACTATAACTCTGAAAAGCATCTATATAACAGGTTTATACACACTAAAAATCATTGGGTCAATATGGTGCCAGCATATTAATGGGTTAAGCAAAACCACCCAAGACAATTAGGTGTTTTGACCCCTGAAATAGTGTTATTTTTATATATATTATTGTTTTGTTATTTACCCAAAGTAAAATATGGTATGTTTGTGAACTGTTATGATCTACTCTGACTCTTTATATGTCAGTATTTGTAACTGATTGTTAATAATATGTGTATCCTTTACACTTTGTCATATGCTCGTAATTTACATACATTCATAACCATTTCAGGGTAAAACTTGATCTTGTTGTGTCTAACACTGGGTCAAGAATAACTAGTTTGGGTAAATAACCAAACATTAATATAGATAAATAACACTAAAACCCATTGGTATTGGGTAAAGTTTACTCAGTATTGCATCTATATTGATCCAAAGTAACCCAGTGTGTACACAGATAAAGAATGATTGACAATCAAATATAAAACATAACACATAATCATATAAGATATTTCTTCTCTTTCTATGACAACTTTCACTGATGAAGACCACAGGATGCAGCTCAAAGCTCAGGAAACAACCTAATAAGTAAGTAAATGACCAAAGACAAGAATGAAGTTTGGGCTCAACATTTCTGCATGAGTTTTAAACACATCAATCAAACTGTTTTAAACCTGTCTGAATGATTTTTACATCTGTCTTAATCTTTAACTAATGATTTTAACACACTGAGATTTGTGTGTCATCATGTATCATTAAGTATAATTGCATAATTGCAGCTTTGTTATATTGTGTTATCAATCATTCATTAACTCAGCTATGGATGATTCAAGGGACACGTTACAGCAATGCAGTAATAAACACCCTTACATCTGGTTTTGACTACATGATTCTGTGTTATAGACAATTTATTTTAATACACTTATCAAATATTACCATGTTTAGGAATCATATTGGAGTCCTGTGAGCTATGAGGATCAGGTTTAGTCAGCAGTGGGACAAACGCTTTTATCAGACATGATCTTGCTTTACTGCATTGGCTCTGCAGAGGCTGTTCAAAATAACATCACTGACAAGCAGTGGCATGAATCAAATCCCTGATGTCAACAGCACTGCTGCACTCTGTGGAGGATAGTAACTGAATGTACTGCCTGAAAGTTTGCAGCTGGTGTTACATTTAGTGTGGTGAGTGAAAAAGGTCGGTTTGGACATCTAGATAAATAATTATTAAATCTGTGAGCTGAAGCTGAACTGTCTAAGAAACATCTTTGTACTCTCGTCAAAGCTCCTGGGCCTTTAAAGCCACTGAAAACACAGTTTCAAATCTGTGTATTTATGTTAGTTCTTGTTTATTAAAAAAATAACAGTCAAAAACTACTCATCTAATCTGCTTCATCCAAACTGTGGATGTAATTTGACCAGGTTTGATTAACAGTGTGGACAGCAGAAGCAATCAACCTCATGACTGTCATCAGATGTTTATTCAAATATTGCTAAACTCTGACTGATGCACACAAATAAGTGATCTTTTTACTTAGGAGACAAGCACAAACAAACAAACAAATAAAAGAAACCTTCATGCCAAAACAAAAACTTGCAGAAAGCGTTGTTTTCATGTAGGAGCTATCAGCTCACAGTAAGCTGATTCACAAAATAGGTTTTTAGGGCTTTAAAGAAAAATATGATGCTGTAGATGCAACATAATATTAAGATTATTAAGATCTTTCCATTGTGGAAACTGAAACATTATTTGGCCTTTTCAGGTGTCATAGGCTTGTGTTTATGTTCTCATGCCACCTTTTCTTCAAAGAGTTTAGATGAGAAATGGCAGAGGGTATACATTTGGTTTCATACCTGTTAGCTTTGGCAAATACAAGTCTAACTCAAGTAAAGCCAAATACTAATTTGTCATTTTAGGTCGCAGCATAGCATACAAAGAGTCGGTCTACACCTGCTCTCTATGAAAAAGTGCCCTGAGATAACCTTGTTATGACAATATAAATAAAAAACTTAATTGATTAATTCAGTACACATACAAACAAATATTTGACACAACTGACTTCACTGAATAACCACTGTCAGTAGCTTTTAGCAGTGGAGCTCCACTTACTGGTGACGGAGAGCATCATTGTCTACTCAGCTGTTATACACAGTGTGTTACTTTTATGTTAAAGTCTATGTGAAATTCAGCAAAAATGTGATAACCACAGATATAATACATACCTATGTTGATAACTCTTTACCATGACAACAAAGGTCCTCTAACCTTAGTGGAGTAATTTTAACCAAACCGCATTTTTTGAACCCGAACCACAATTCTTTTGTGCCTAAACCTAACCAAACCTTAACAACAACGTTGTCACATCATAAAACAAAACAAAACAATTTTTTTTCCATTTTAATTTACTAGTTTTGGAAGGAAGAGACAATTGATGTTATCTTGGCGAGAGGGGCATCAGATCAGAAAACGGTTGGGTCACTTCAGAGGGCATGAACAAACCATATATTTTGTTGTTTAATTTAAAAAGGACATGTTACTGAACTAAAGACCATGATCCATTCAATTGGCTTAGATAAAAGAAAATAAATGAATAGTAAATAAATAAAAAATTTGTTAGTGACTAAAAATCTTTTATTGATCAGCAAAGTTATTCATAATTCCCACTTCTAACCTGGAATTACCTGCAAAGGAATAAATAGGGAGCGGCTTTCCGGCACCAGCAACTGCTGTACAGAGACACTTTAACTTGGACTGTGTAACAGATTCAAGCTCAACTCTTCTGTGTGTTCACACAGGAGCTTTAAGGGTGCGAAGGTGAATGGGGGGTTTCATGTCTCATAGGGGACAACTCAACAGACTCATTCAGTCAACGACAATAAACCTGGTTTTGTAGCGTAAACATGGCCTCACTGCATTTCATCTGCAAAGCACAACAACAGGAGAATGAAAAAGTGAACATCCCTGTTGTTCCTCAGTTTTTTTAATGTACTTGTATTACTTTAACTTAGACAGAGATGTCATTGCTTTCTAATTTCATGGGGATGTGAACATTTATTTTTCCATTGTTAAATAATTCCTGTGATTGTAACTAGCCATTTTGAGTCATTTACATTTTTATGAGAAAATTAAAGGATTGTACTTTTGCATATTTTAATTGCCTTTTAAAGAGAAAAGGGTATATTGGGTATTTAAACCATGAAAAATTGTTAAATTAGATTCTAACTTTGACTTGTTATATCCAGACATATAAAAGTGTTGGGATAAAGAGAAAATTTCATGCCAGTTGGGATTAAAATTGTGACTCTTGAATGGAAATGTATGCGTAAGAGGTCATCAGAGTCAGTTTCACGATGGGGTCCATGTTTTATACATCAGTGCACAGTGATTAAAATGTAATTAAAACATGTTTATTTTTCTTCATAACTGATTTCCATCTCTTTATTGAATACATAAATATGTTTAGATAGAGATAAGCATTTACATAGCGTCACAGTGTACACCCACTTATACAACGCATGCAAATGCTTGAACCAGTTGCTCCCTGTGGACATGTTTGTATCCTTCAGGATCCAACCTTGTTTACATGCTGTCCTTCAAGCTCTTCAAGCTCTTTAAGCTTAAACCTTATTCAAAAGTTCTTCTGTAAACCTAAAAAATAGTTTATTCATGTATTATAATAGCATCCCATATGTCAATGTCCTTCTCTCTACAATAACATGAAATGTTGGATGAGAAGACTACTACTGCTCTCATGTCTGTTCGTTAAATTTGAAGCTACAGCCAGCAGCCTATTAGCTTAGCTTAGCATAAAGACAGGAAACGGGGGAAACAGCTAGCCTGGCTATGTCCAAAGGTAATAAAATCCCCTACGAGCACTTCTAGAGCTCAGTAATAAACATGTTTTAACTTGTTTCTTTAATCAGGACAAAAAACAATGTGAAACTTAGTATAAATTAAGCTAACAGGGTGCTACTGGCTTCAGATACATATTTACCGTACAGTTATTTCCCAAAATGTCAAACTATTCCTTTAAAAACGTGCATATAGTAGGTATTTTATGTGCTGAATCCATTATTTTTAGACAAAAAATATATCTATTCATTCTAAGGCGAGGCCCAAAACTACCATGGCTGCAATATAGTTTTTAATCTTGTTAATTTGAGATTAAGAGTTAATTATCTCTGAGTAATAAAGCAGTTTTTTGTGATTCCAGGAAAAATGTATTGTTATCTTAAGAAAACAAGAAGTTGTTTTCCCAAGATAATTATACATATAAGATTATCTTATACTAAAAGTATAATCCTCAAAATGTATCAAGTATCAATAATATAAAATATCCAGTATGCTGCTGAATGGCACCTGTCATTGTAATGTTATCACATATAAATCTTTACTGATGCATTCGTGTATATGCAGTATTTGAATGTTACATCTGGTCCAGGTTGAGAACATTTTAACAATTTTACATGCTGTCAACTAGTTTAATCAAAAGCCATTTATCCTATTTTATAAGCAAATGATACAATTTGTATATAAAATGTAAAGTAGCTAGTATCTAAAGCTGTCAAATTAATTTAATGGAGTTAAAAGCACAATATTTGCCTCGTATAAAGTAGCAGGAAATGGAAATCTGTAAAGTACAACTACAGCTAAATTATATTTAAGTAAAGTACTTGAGTGAATGTACTTTGCTTCATTGACATCACTTATGATTTGTTTCCCCTCAGGTAAAGTTGAACATCATCCTATAAAACTAACAAACTACTGAGATGTTACTGGTTGAATTCACACGTTCTTTAATGACAAAGCCACAAGCAGCACAGGATAGTCCTGCTCCAGTGTGTTCTTGTTTATGTTCAGCGTGTTTTCTGCATCTTCTAGTGGCAAAGCCTTATATTTTCTCTCACCATGATCACGTGATTCTGTCATGTGACAGTTACAGGAAGTAGGTGTTCAAGTCACAGCCATTCAGACTCACCTGGATGCTCTCTACAATCCATCTGTTCTTGCTGCCATCCTCTGTCCTGTGGTGGCCTGTCTGTATGTACTGGTTTATTTTCATCGCACCTTATTTTCTAGATGAGCATTTTAACAAAAACAATAAGTATTGAAGTTGGCTGTTTAGTGTTATCTAACTTCTTTTGTTATTATAGATTCTATGGGATGCAGTTGCTTGAGTTTTCAGTTTCACTCATTCCTAAATGCATATGACCACATGCCTGTGAAGCTAGTGAAAGAAAGATGTTTCACTGACTGTCAAAGCACATGGTTGTGTGGAGGACAGTACGTTGATTGATTTGAAGTAGTGAGTTTAAACACCGGTTTACCTGATGGAGCACAAAAATAGCAGCTACCGGTAATTAGAAAAGAATGAGTTGTTATGTTTTGTGCTTGTTTGTGCAGGTGATTCAGACGTAATCTGGAATGACTCACTAGTGTCAATTTGCAGACATCTGTAACTAGCAGTGGTTGACAATATATTCAGATCCTTTATCTAAGTAAAAGTACTAATACCGCACAGAATACTCCATTATAAGTAAATGTTCTGCATTTAAAATCCTGCATAGGTAAATGTACAGAATGATTATAAATCTACTTCAAGTATTAAGAGTAAAAGTAGTTTTGCAGAAAACCCCCTGTGACTGATGCAACATTACATTAGTTTAAAGGCATCAGTGTGTCAGTTACTTTTAGCTACTTTATATACAGGTAGGTAGTTTAGTCCAGTGGTTCCCAATCTAGGGGTCTGATCCCTCCAAGGGATCATAAGATAAAGCTGTTGGGTCATGAGATGATTAATGGGAGAGTATAAAAACAAATCAAAGTTCTGATACATAAATTCTGCATAAACTTTTGCTTCTTTGTGATATACAGGAGAGTAGTAACTAAAACTAAACAAAGATTGTACTGTTAAATAAATCAATATAGTCTGTTTTCAATAAACTCATAATTATCTGTTTTATAGTCGTCTGAGTTATTCAGGAACTACTTGTCAGCTGATCATCAATTATTATCTTGTTCCTGATTCGTTCCGCACTCATTTCTTTAGTATTGTGTCTGCCTTATTGTATTGTGAAGGGCACCAATCAAACAAATATTTAAAAAAGAATCTATTTGACATTTTAAAGACTTTCTTTCTGGTGTTGGGAAAGTGGAGGAAGGGGACTAGTGGCCCCAGCTCTTTTAAAAGTCTGGCTACAGCCCTGAATCTTTCCCAGGTGTTGGCTGCTGATGTTATCACAGCTTCACCTGCTTTAACAAGATCAAACAGGGCTTTTCACACAGGGCAGCATTAGCCCATTTTATCCATAATCCTCAGTGCTGAGCTCTGGGTTAAGAGTCGAGCGTCACCAGCATGCGTCTTCTCTCAGCAGGTGTCTGTTTGCTCGTGCCTGAGATTTAGAATAGTTGTCTATAGATGGATTTTTGGAATAAAACTTTGATCAAACTCGCAATCCATTCGTGTAAATTGCTACATGAGGTTTCTTTATTAACCTCTTTATTTTGAAACATAATGACTTGCGTTGTTGTTGTTGTTGTTGTTGCTGTTTGGACTATTTATTCAAGGCAGACTCATAAAGCCAAGATTGTGCATGGGTGCTTCCAGAGATGACAGAGGGGTGAAAAGATGAAAAGTTTACAGGATGAGGGAGACACCACTGGGACACCATGTGACAGTCGAGGGAAATTCACTGCCAGCTGCAGACTCGGAGAGAAACAACAACAGGATCCGACCATGTGTGTTCTCTCAAGGACATTTCATATTTCTTTCCCCGCTTATTTTTAGTCACTGGCCATTCAGACAGCTGGGCATGTTTTAAGTCGTATTTATCTTACAGTGAAAATAATCACTGTAATAGTCTGTCTCCCCGAACCCCGACTCTCTCTTTCTCGCTCTCTACATTTGGATTATGCCCCATCTTGTGGACAGTTTCATACAGCTTCTGGTAAAAGATAACCCCACCCCTTTCTCCTCTTTGTTTTTTTTTGTTGTTTTTTTTTTTTTTTTACATCTTTTGTTGTATTTTTCTTTTTTTGTTTTGCTTTGTTATGCCACTCCTTTGCAGCTAAAACACAAACAACAGAAAACCCTTTTTGTCTTGTCATTGCCTTTAATTTTTTTTTTTTTTTAAACAAAGACCCCATGACAGATATTGGCAGACGACTATCCAATGGATGAGTGACGGGGAGAAATCATTTTGTTGTGAGCAGTATTGATTGTACACAAAGCTGGACTATCAAACAGGCAAAGTGGGCAACTTTGACCCTCAGAGACCCCGAAACCCCAGGTTCACTGTGTGACAATTACTCTGTGGTCAGTTGATTAATTGCAAATTTGCTTAAGCACAATATAACTGAAATGTGAAGGGCCTTAAAGGATAGGTTTGCATTTTTCCCAAGCCTAATACAATACTCACATGCCCATATGCTCGTTGCAAGAGATATTGATCCCTTCCTGTCGTGATTCCAGTGACGAGATGGAGATTTGGGGACAAAATCCTCATTCTGTGTAAAGCATTAAGTTCAGCTGAGGCTAAAATGAGTCTTTAGCGATCAAGTGGGTGTTTTTTGTATGAAATTCCTGTTTTGTTTTTCCACTGATGTTCCTGTGCTGAGCTGTAGTGAAACAAAATAGGAATTTCATACTAAAAAGTCTGAACCTTCATGTTAGAAAGGAATGTCTTCGAGGCCAGTATGGACAGGAGGAACACTTCCAGCAGGTGACAGACTTGAAATAAAATGTGAACTTACCCTTTTAAGGCAGGTCTTGCATTTGAACTAGTTCTATTTTATAGACCAGACCTGCTTTAAAGCTAGTCTTTATAGCAATTCTGGAAAACTGGAGGGAGGAACCAGGAAGTCAAGGGGGGGCCCGAAGCTCGATTTTGCCCCTAAACCAACCCTGAAAATCGGTAGAGCAGTCATGCCTGGACAGCAGGCTGTGGAGCTATCCGGTGCTGAAAACGCTTCAATTCTGTCTTTACACGTAATGTTCATCAACAGTGTCACAGCATGAAAGAAATGACCTCAAATTAGATTCATGATATAAGAAATAACAACTCTCCCTAAGACGTATGGGTGATTGGCTGTCTTGTGTGTGTGTGTGTGTGTGTGTGTGTGTGTGTCCACTCGTGTCCCTGTGTTAATGTCTGATGGTGACGTGTTCCAGATTAATGGGTCGGTGTATAATTAGCTTGCTGAAGTATTTCTGGAGTGGCCCGTTTGTGTGCTCTGCCTCCCGCAGGAGTCATTCTTGGTTTCTCACTGCCACCTTGTGGATTTGGGATTGTTCGTCCCTTTTCAGTGCGTTGGGTTACATCTTCACCATTCCAAGCCCCATCCTGTCTGCAGACAAAAAAAAAGTAAGGGGGGGGCGGAATAAGATGTTTATGACGGGTGCATGTGCGATTTAATGACAAGCAGCGTTGAGATCACCCGCAACATTTTTAGAGAATTCAGTTCCAAAATGCGGAGATGGCAAAACCATTCGTGGGATTGGAGGGGGAGAAATAAACGAATAAATAAAATCAATGAAAGGAGTATTTAGTCTCGTGTTTGTGGCGCTTTCTTCAGCCCTTGTTGTTTTTTTTCTCCATAAGAACAAAACCAGCGATGCCCCTCCCCCCACACACACACACACACCACCCTCCCCTCTTCGACCCTGAGCCCTCCTCACGTAACGTGCTGCTCATAGCATCAAACTTCAAGTCCATGTTCGTGAGCAGGATTTAAACCAGACCTATTATATAGATCCGAAGACGATCAACACTTCCAAAAAAAAAAGAAAAATTAAAAAAAAAAGTGCCACTTCAGGGGGCCGACAGCGGCCGCGTTCAGTGTCAAACCTGCAGACGGGCTCTGGCTCCACACACATGCAGCACCGGCGCAGGCAGTAGCCGTCTCGCCGTGACTCATTCGTGCGCAATGACAATAAACAGAAATGGCTCGCTTTAAATGTCAGCACATCAAACCCTCCTTCAACAAAAGCAAGGTCACCTTGTGTGGGATCCAGCGGAGAACTGAAGCTCAGGTCTGTTTCTTCCTCCTCCTCTTCTTGGGAGTGTACCAAAGAGCGCAGCAGTCTCTCCTTCAGGACTTTATTTGGTGGTAAATTCACTTCTTTCTTTCTTTCTTTTTTTTTGTTGTTGTTGGACTGCACCTGTTCACCTGGACCCACGGGATCACTGTAAGTGACTTTCTTCGTTTGTTTCGGCGTCTAACAAGTCTTAACTAAACGAAATATGCTTTATTGTCGTTGGAGATGCTCTAACAGGTGTTTTTATAGGGTTTTACTTCCTGCAGAATGGTGTGTTTAAGGGGCAACGCTTCGCCCGCAGTTTGCGTGTGAATTGCGTGTGTGCGGAAACTGTTTATGGCGGTGTTCTCATTCAGTCTTCAGTAACCGGTTGGTGGTTTGGAAAGAAGGGGTGCACGTCGTCCTTTTCTGTGGGTGACTTTAACCTGCACCACGGTGCAACAACCACCTGGATCTGGTGTCTGTCGCGCAGGTCTCTGAAGCCACAGCTACAGATACAGGCCACGTTGTGAACGCGATAAAGTACAAATGAATTTGGACGCTTTTATATGCATTTAGTTTATTTCCCTTTTTTTTTTTTTTTTTTTTTCTGCACATGGCCTTTACCTCCAGATGTTCAATCCGTGCGCCAGTTGTGACCCGACAGCGGTGCGTTCCACTGCCTTTTAGAACTATTAGGGACGATGTGCTATTTATGAGGAAGCTGAAGCTGTTAACCGTCATCCATCCTCAGCGGGATCACGGTGCTGAAATAAAGTGCTCCCGTCAGACGGGATTTATCTTATCACCGAGCTGTCGTTTCTTCTTTTTTTCTTTTCTTTCGGCCGACTTATTGAATCCCAACTTGTAAGACAAGACTGTGCCCTGTGTGCGTCTACAGGTCTGTCGCCAACTTGAAGCCTCGGTGTTAAACGGGCGAGAGTCGCATCTTTCAAACACTGGACATCCTGTGGCTTTCTCTCGTTTCCCCCGCCAGTGAGCCTCGCTTTTCATCTTTCGTAGTATAAAAAGAGATTTTGGGTGGCATTAAAGGAAAGAGGGGGAGAGAAAAAAAAAAAGTGACCAGGCTTTTTGAGGTGAGGACTTTGGGCACCAGGTCTCGGGAGTGATGGCGGCGTCTGCACCCTCCTCCTCCTCCGGCGGAGAACCGGATCCCAACTCGACAAATTTACGACCACCGGGCTCAAGTAGGTCCACCACAGATACACATGCTATTTCACGTGTGCCATTGACTTTTGTCGGGCAATGCCATTAATCATTTATTTTTTTCTTCATCGAGGGAGAGAGCAAGGGGAAGGGAAATAAATAAAAAAAAATAAAAAAAATCCGCTGCCATTTGAGAAGGCTTCCTCCGCCACAAATCACCGCTGCATTTCATTCAGCGGACGGACCTCCCGGCTTCTGCGCGACAGACGAGTGCCGCTGTCAGAGGCTGGAGTCCTCCGCTGACATAACCGAAGGCAACCAGCCAGAAGCTGCACCAGCGGAAACATCTTAACAGAAAGGCTGGGGAACATGTATTTGCAAAAAAAAAAAAAAAAAAAATTATATTATTATTATTAGGCTATTACTTTTATTACCAGGGGTGCTGTGTTAATGCATTCGTGTTCTATTTCTTTTTTTATTTGTAATGTTTAAAATATATCTTTTTTTTTAATATTGGTTTGGCTAAATGTGCTCCGGCTGTAGGAAGTGCATGCATGGAAAGAAGAAAAAGAAAATTGCCCCTGAAGTGGTTGTTAATTCAGCCATATTAAATTGCCCCTAATGGCACACTTAAGCACCGTCGCCTTCGAGAAGGGGCGCTGCAGAAACCACACAGTCACCAGTCCTTTCATTGTCAGCTGCTAGCGAAACATCAGCCTGATCCTCCCCGTGAACAGAGGTCTGAGATCACGTCACAGGTGTGGATGTGCTCCCGACGCGAGAAATAGAGGATATATACCTTTAAAAAAAAAAAAAAAACTCTAATTCTCTTACATTGCTGTTCATTGTTAACACGAACTATTTATTCTCTCCAATATGTGGTTTTAATAGCGGAATGGCTTTGCGCTGCAAGCTGACGTGTGCCTGATGAAAAGCAGTGGTTAGGTTATGTGAGGCCCATCCTGAAATTGCCTGCAGCTACAGTAGCCTTCAAGCTGCACCTCCTGCAAATGTATAGTCTGCCCTGAATGCTAGCCAGTGTGTCAGCACGTGGGCTCTTCTTCCTTTTCTTCCTTTTTTGTTGTTGTTGTTGTTGTCTCTTTGTTGCCCATCTGATTTCCCTTGGCTTGGAGAAAATCACTGGGAGAACTGAGTTAAAGTGCATCCAATGAGCAGCGCAGGGCAATGATTGATCTAATGATCCAAAGCAAGGGGTTAAATTGGGATGTGGGAGCGGGACTGCCCTCCCCTCCTCCTGCGCCTCCCACTCCCACCCCTCCTCCCGTAAATTGCTGCTTTTGAGGATTTCGTCTGTGCTTTCCATTCCGGGTGCCCCATCCCCTCTCTGGCTGGAAGCCCTTGATAACGCAGTCATTCTCTCTATCTGTCACCGGCCAGCCGCCTCACGTCTACTGGTGCTCGCATTTTAACCAGCATCTTTTCCCTCAATTAGATCTTTAGGCTGGCGTGGATCCAAACGCCTAATACATTTTCAGCCCTTGCCTATTAGGTCACGAGCGGTGACGTGAGGTGGAAATGGGCGAATCCAGATTCAGGGGCCCGGGAAGTGCGGTTTAACGTTAAACAAGACACCCAGGCTGGCTATTTTTTTGTGTGTTGTTTCAGCATGCGGCTTCACTCGACCTCATACATCTCTCCATTTATTTTCCACATTAAATTGTTCAAGATTTAAAAAAAAAAAAAAAAAAAGTACACTGAAATGGGATTTGTCTTTCTCTCTTCAGGCTTCTGTGAGGCCCTCTAATGGTTTTTAAATAAAATGTATTTTCAGGCTACGATGCTTGGTGTGGAGTTGCTCACGGATGTACTAGAAAATTGGGAATGAAGATATGCGGTAAGTTAGTGCATTTTTAAAAATAAAATAATGCAAAAAAATAAAAAATAAAATACACTGTCGATTAAACATCCACCCAAGCGTAACTGTAGGCTACACATGGTCAGCATCATTTTACTTCCAGCTAAAGTGGAAACGGATTTTTGGACAAAGAAGATCTAAACAAGGATTCAACATTTAGATTAGCCAATAGGCTATTATTTAGCTTTTATTAAATTACCGTCACACCTAATGTCGGTAATTTAACCAAAATGAAACAAAATGCCAGGAGCATCAGTTTATCCCTGAGTTGCGGCTGATGAAATTAAAGAGAATTATGCCGGACAGATTTCCCGATTTCCACGTTGAGAGTCTATTTCAGGCTCACGCTGCACCAAGCAAAGACGGGCTGACATCCACCATGATGGTTAATGTCACGCACCAGTGCGTAGTACGATTTTCTGGTATTTTTGACCGACACGTTCTGCTGGTTTCATTAAGGCCATTTAATTACCCTGGTTCATAAAGCCACAAAGGAGGGGACAACAAGACTGGGTTCTGGTTGGATGAACACCAGAGAGGGAAACCACTATAATATCTCAAGAGGAGCGTGTTGCACACATTTCAGAGGAGAGTTAGGTAAAAAAAAAAATAAATAAATACTTGTTGACTATATTCTCTCCAGCAGGCTTTACTGATGAATTCACATGTGTTGTGAAATGTGCCCCTGTGCTGTGTTGTTATGGGCTGCTGCTCTCCACTGGAGTTTGCCGCTTTAGTACGAATTTACAGCCGCTGTTGTTTCTTGGCTGGAGTTTGATGCTGATGTCAACCGCCCACTGGGCCCTCCGCCCATAAATAGGACTCCCAGAATAGGATGGACCCTTCATGACGAGAGAGAGAGAGAGAGAGAGAGAGAGAGAGTTGATTCCAGGAGAAAGAGACGAAGTGATGAGATAAAAGTCAGAAAAGGGAGAAGAGCATTATTAGTTGGGCTGGTTTAAAAAAAGAAAGAAAGAAAGAAAGAAAGAAAAAGCTGCAATTCTGAACATGTATGGGAAGTGTAATCACCCTGCGGACTCCTCTTCTTCTTGTAAACGTTTAGGATTTTTGCAGAAGAACAACAGTCTGGAGGAGAGGACCAGGATTGTGAGTTCCCTCAAGGAGCGCACAGCCAAGAACCTGCTGTCCTGCGATAACAATGGCGGAGACGCGCGTTTCACACGCACCGAGACCGACTTCTCCAATCTGTTCGCCAGAGGTAGGCTTGGGAAGGAGATCGTTTCATCTAACCTTTAAAACGAATACACTCAACATAGAATATAAAACTGTGAGGAATCCTACATTGTGTGGACATTTCCATCTGGATCCCCCCCCCAAAAAAAAACATGCAAGTAATGCTTTGAAAATAATAAGTAAAATGTAACTACTGTTCCTTGCATTTGTTGGTGGGTGTGAATTCTTTTTGAACCCAGCAAAGTAAAAGTAATTATCAACTTGCTGACAAATCCAGAAGGAAATTCAACAGTGAATTGTGAAAATGACCTGTAAAAACTCTCAGCATGACAGAAACCTGTAAGCTGTACGTCGTCCAGAAAAGATTCACCACAAGACACACAAACACATTGAGTTAATGGATGTACTGTATTTTGTAGATCTGTTGCCCGCCAAAAATGGAGAGGAGCAGACCATGCAGTTCTTGCTGGAGGTTGTGGAAATTCTCACCAATTACGTGCGGAAGACCTTTGACAGGTCCACCAAGGTCCTGGACTTCCACCACCCCCACCAGCTGCTGGAGGGCATGGAGGGCTTCAACCTGGAGCTCTCTGACCAGCCCGAGTCTCTGGAGCAGATCCTGGTGGACTGCAGGGACACCCTGAAGTATGGAGTGAGAACAGGTGAGAACAAAGAGGCATGGAGGCGCAGCAGGGCCTGCTGCAATCAATAGCTCTCATTATCCTACACACCAGTGTAATGATTACAGATAAGCCATTTTCTCTCTCAGATTCTCACATGATTAATTGTTTTCTGGGGATTATGTTGCTTTGTTGCCTCTTTATCAATCACAGGTCACCCCAGGTTCTTTAACCAACTGTCCACCGGGTTAGACATTGTTGGGCTGGCAGGAGAGTGGCTTACCTCTACAGCCAACACTAACATGTGAGTACATGTGATACAGAGTTTACACTCCGTAAACGCAGTCATGCAGGTAATAGAGGAGAATTATATCCAATCAGGGTCATTTTATTCAACTTTTTAAAAGTTTTTTTTGATTGCCTTGTTTTTAATTGTCCCATGTTGAAGGGAGGCTCTCATGTAGAGGAATACTTGAAGTGACATACAGTAATTACTGTCTTTGTCAGTACCCTACATGCTCTAATAGATTGTCAATCAAGCAACAAAATGAAAAGCCCAAAAGACAACATTTGTACAGCTTCTCCCTCACAGTACTGTCAGTGTTGGCCTGTGTCCGGTCTGTGGTCACATAATTCAGCCCTGCAGGCAAACTAAATTGCATATTGATTCGCATTCACAGTTTACACGGTGTCTTTGTTTCATCTAATGCTAGTTCCTGTGACATAACAATGCCAGGAGGGGAAAAGAGCCTCTCCCCCTCCAACCATCTGTACACAATGTGAACAACCATCACTGCGACTTAGCAATGAGTTCTCTCTTTTGTTTTTCATGACTCTGGCAGAGAGGTGTTGATTCATCTCTGTCATCATTAGGGAGGTTGTAGTTTACAGGGGCACTGCATTTTATTGTATTATATAGAGAGGTGTAAAACTCTGCCTCTCTTCATGTGTGTAAATGTGGCTGAACCAAACACATTTCGCAGGGCTATTGTATTTGACTGCATTGAATTCTACTAGTGTACCTTAAAAATTGGTAGCTCGATGATGATGATGAATAACTTAGGAGAAGTTTCAACTTTGGGACATCCTGGTTGCCTCGTGGTCAAAGATGGAAAATTCCCTCTTATGAAGGGTTTATAGAATGGTTAATAGATCCGTTATAAGCCATTAATAAGAACAAATTATGGGTTGCCAGGTTGTGAAAAATCCCTTTGACTGATTGGACTGAATGGGCACGTACAGTCTGGAAAAAGAAATCTGGAGCTAAATTGATTTATTAACAACTTATTAAGCATTTATTAATGCTTAATAATGTTTAGAAGTGCCTTGGGAAAGTATAAACACCAGATAAAGGGATTTGTCAATTGTCTTTCTTATACGGCTTATAATTAGATCTGTAGTCATATATTACAGTGTATAAACCCTTAATAACGGGTGTCTTATTAGAGGGTGCTACTATAATTTCTATTGTGTGTGAGTGTGGTCTTGTCATTGTTTATCAGATAAATTAGGATTTTGAGAGTGCAACAGAACTGGATCTTAAACCTTTATTATAAGGCTCTGTTAGAAAACTTAAATTTATATTAACATGTTTTTATAGCCTTTTCCCTTCTTGCTTCCGCCTCCAGTCTGTCTTCCGCAGCCTATCCCGAAGGTGTACTATAGTTAGCTTGTGTGTTATTGGCAACATCAACGAGGATGACTTGAACCAGAGGGTGGGGGTTGCTTACGTACTTGTAATTTACCTTTATTAATTACCCCATCAACCCTAATTACCCCTGGCAGATATTGACTGACACTAATAGACTGACAATCACATCCAGGTCTTAAGTAATCAGAATGACTGAGCGTTGTCTGCATGAATGAATGCGGTGAAATTAATGTGCGACATCTGCAAAGTGGCATCTGACTTGTTTATTTTCCACCCTCTATATTACTGTGTGTGTGTGTGTGTGTGTGTGTGTGTGTTTGTGTGTGTGTAGGCTGAAGATGCAGTGGGGCACAATGTGACATTCTGTAATGTTCCACTCATTAATTTACTTTCTTTGCATGAATAGACAGATACTAATGTAATTAGATTAATATTGGTCAGGAGAAGATGGATGAGCCTGCCTGTGCTATGATGTTATGAAACAAATAAATAAACTTGAGAGGATAAAAACTTTCATGCAATGACAAAAGTAAAGGTACTTAAAACTATTTAGTTGCTAATCTTCTTCAAAAAACACGCTCCTGGTGCTGTATGAATGAAGCTAAGACTGTGTGGCATTCGCTGTGTCATTTCACTGCAGCAGAAGGCCATTTCTAAAACAACAATATGGCGTTGTTGTGTCACTGAAGTGTGACTGTGTACATAATGCTGTATCTGCTCCATTTATACTGAGAGAACGGCGCGCTCAGTAACCATGCTGCACAATTAGAGTATACAAATGCACATTGTTAAATATCAGTGTATGTCATATTGATCCCATCAGTCTCTCTGTAGGTGAACTGAAACTGCGTAGTGCAAACTGTAGTATTTGTATACAATTGTCCAATAACACACACCAAAGCACAAATATAAAGTGAATATGTTCAGTCTGCAATGAAACAAGGCTTTACTTTGCTACATCACATATTGAAATGTGTTTGTTCCAGGTTTACCTATGAGATCGCCCCTGTCTTTGTGCTCATGGAGCAGCTGACGCTGAAAAAGATGAGAGAGATCATTGGCTGGCCTGTTGGAGAGGGCGATGGAATATTTTCTCCAGGTGAGAGCCAAACCAGTGATTGAACAGGAGCTCAAAACCTCTCATGCAAACATGTCAGCCTCTTGTTATTATGTCATACCTTATCAGATACCACTATGTATTCTGTTTTTCTTATCAATGGTTCTGAATCTAAATTCTAACTTTTTGTTAGAAGTGGATTCTCATTTCTAATGTTACATTTATTTAAAAGTAGCAATTCAACAGTGTAGACATACTCTTTTACAAATAGAAGTCATGCATTTAAATGTTAGCAGCAAAATGTAATAAAGTTGTCTATGTGACACATTTTAGAATAATTACATAATATTTTTGGGATTATAATTATTGAAAAACCTGCAAAAGTGGGGCTAATTGTAACTACCTTATACCCTCCTGGTAGCTTTATCTATAATAATGCACAACAATGTAATTGTTGCATACATTTTGTATAATTCATCTGAATATGCAAAGTAACGAGTAACTAAGGCCATCAAATAAATGAAGTGGATTGAAAAGTAAATGTTATGCCTGCAAAATATGTGTAGTATAAGTACCTTAAAATAGAATTATTCAAGTAAAGTACAAGTACTTCAAATGTGTACTTAATTGCAGTACTTCCTTTCTACCACTGTTGGTTTCTACAGGAGGAGCCATCTCCAACATGTACAGTGTGATGATTGCCAGGTACAAGTTCTTCCCTGAAGTCAAGACCAAAGGCATGGCAGCTGCACCCAGACTGGTCCTCTTCACCTCAGAGCATGTTAGTCTGACACTGTCATTCATTTAAGTACCTCTAATACAAGGTTTGACAGTTAATATCAGCATCTTGAGTGTAAATTCAACATGTATCTTGACACCTGTTCTTTTAGAGCCACTATTCCATCAAGAAAGCCAGCGCAGCTCTGGGCTTTGGGACAGAGAACCTGATCCTTTTGAACACAGATGAGAGGTTTGCTTTGTAATTGACCCACATGCAGAAAGTCTGGTAAAAGGTCCAATATCTGAATGACTTATGTCTTCTTCTTTTCCAGGGGGAGAGTCATTCCTGCAGATTTGGAAGCCAAAGTAATGGAGGCCAAGCAAAAGGTGAATGTCAGCAACAATGACTCGAACTTATTTATTTGCTTCTATCAGTGTCTCCGCACAATGAGAATCCTCTGAGCCGTGGAGTTTACCTGCAGCAAAAGAAACACTTGTGTGTAGAGTAGCGAGGTTATTTCAGTAGGGTTAATGCTCCTGTCTGCTCACATGTGATGCTGCCCAGGTCTAAAGTACTTCTCCTGGAAGTGATTCTTCAAAGGTAAAGTGATGTGCAGACTAGAAGAAATTGGAAAGCAGTATGTGCAGATGGGAAGAGTGCATCATTTGAGAACTGTGTTTTAGCCCCTCTCTTTGATGTCAACAATTGCAGGAATTGAACATAACAACCTGAATTAAATCCAACCCAGAATGTCTATTTTTATTTTTATTTTTTGATTTGCAGGGGTATGTTCCAATGTTTGTGAATGCCACCGCTGGTACCACCGTCTACGGAGCCTTTGATCCTATCAATGAAATTGCAGACATCTGTGAAAAGTACAACATGTGGCTTCATGTGGACGTAAGAGAATATCGATAATCTTACAAATACGTACAGTTGAAAATAACATCAGCTTTACATACCAGCTCCCTGTTAAGCCTCTGTAGACATTAGCATGCTTACTGTTATAAATGTGTTTTTGTCTTGTGCAGGGTGCATGGGGAGGAGGATTGCTTATGTCCAGGAAGCACAGGCACAAGCTGAATGGAGTAGAGAGGTAACAGAACGCAATGCGTAAACACATAAATGACAATTAATATAGTACAGGAAAACATGTTTTTTAAAGGAGGACTAATTTTACATATCAAGTTCAATTAATTCATTAGAGAGACGACAACTAAGCCTGTGAAAACGGTTGCATAATGTCTTCTGTGCCTCTGGATGATGTCATTAGGGTTATTCTGAACATAACGATGTCATAAGTGTTATTTTTGGGATGGGCTTGGCGTGGCGGCTATACATTTTTAGAAAAGAAACTGTTAAACTAGCAGTGTTGAGTTTGAAAGACATGTTGATTCACCAGGCAGATAGACTAACATAGATGCCAATTAGATGCATTATGTGAAATGTAGAAACTAGTTCTTTGGGGGCTTGGCCGTATCTTGAGAATGTTAGTCAGTCAAATATCTTTTGGTTTGTGGCTCATGGTTTGTACCTTAAACGCTAGTCGAGGTACAATACTAAATTGCTGCAGTGACTCTTCAAAATGGTGTAGGATTCCAGACCTGTAGTCGGCTTGTGCGTGACCACAGAACTAGGTCAAACTATAGCTTTCAATAGACTCGTGCACAGTTATTTTGATGCAATTAAAAGGTTCAGTGTCTTCTTAGATTACCACTTCTTCTCCAAGACTTGACACACACACACACACGCTCACAGAGCTGTGTTTACTGTTTAAATATCTGTGCAGGGCCAACTCAGTCACCTGGAACCCTCATAAAATGATGGGAGTGCCGCTGCAGTGCTCCGCCATTCTGGTCAGAGAGAGGGTGAGACTACTCATTCACAAATGCATGCGCATACAAACACAGACGCTGTTTTCTGCTGCCGTTTGGTGACCTCCTCTTCCTTCGCAGGGATTACTACAAGGCTGCAACTCCATGTGTGCTGGTTACCTCTTCCAGCCAGATAAACAGTATGATGTTACATACGACACAGGTGACAAGGCCATTCAGTGTGGAAGACATGTCGATATCTTCAAGTTCTGGCTCATGTGGAAGGCAAAGGTGTGCAGCATTTTATTAGTTGTTTTCTTCTAAAGGCTCCATCTACCCTGCTATCCAGAATTTGATGGTAATAACTCCTTATTCTTTCTTTTCTTTCAATCTACCTAACAGGGAACAATAGGATTTGAACAGCATATTGACAAGTGCCTGGATCTGTCAGCGTACCTCTACAATAAAATAAAAAACAGAGAGGGCTACAAAATGGTGTTTGACGGAGAGGTGAGATCATTCCTTTCATTATCTTTCAAATGAACACCCAAATATTCACCGTACTGAGGTATCAGATGAATATAAATCAGAATTGAATACACGACATGATCAGCTGCAACTACAAAGAAAAACTGTCTATACTATTCTTATCTTGGCTTTTCTACTTTACAGAACCCCTGTTTTTCTTTAAAATCTCAGCTTGGTTCAAGGATTGATTGAACCATTTTGCATTGCTGACAAGTTGACAAGGAAAGCTGAAATTACAGAAGGCCATTTTTATCGCTCATTACAAATGTTGTCTCCATTTTCTCTTATCAGCCGCAGCACACTAATGTGTGTTTCTGGTACATCCCGCCGAGCCTGCGCGGCTTGCCCGATGGTGACGAGAGGCGGGAGAGGTTGCACAAGGTAATGACTCACTCATCAATCTGCTTTTTAAGCTGCATTTCTAGTTCACCTGCCCTCTTAGATTGATTCATGTAGGGTCTGCTTAGTGTGTGCATATGCAGAGATTGGATGGTAACAGTGGATGGTTTTCCAAAACAGGTGGCCCCAAAGATAAAGGCAATGATGATGGAGTCTGGGACTACGATGGTGGGTTACCAGCCTCAAGGAGACAAGGTCAACTTTTTCCGAATGGTCATCTCCAATCCTGCTGCTACCAGGTCAGATATCGATTTCCTGATCGAGGAGCTCGAACGACTGGGGAATGACTGCACCTAAACCCTTCCCCCCCCCAAACATTGGTCTAATCTGACTCTGGAGAACCTTGAGCTTGGCTTCATGTCCCTTTAGTCTCATAAAGACGTTGAAATGTTTGCTTACAGGTCTTCTCTGGCAACCCACAACAAATAATAAGCCCTGTGTGTCTCTTCTCGGTGTCTTCTGTCTTTAGCAGGTTATCTGAATTAAAAAGGACACAAGTCCAAACTTGAGAGAATCACAAGAGCACACTGGTATTCTTGCTAAACCACATGTTAAGTGTGAATAAACCTAATATAATGTAAATTCAATCAGATTGACACCGTTTACCTTTCATGTAATTACGAAATAGCAAGAATATCTGAGCACTTGAATGATTCTTTCTATAGCAGCTATAAAAGAATGTCATTTTAATGTTGTACCATATGAAGATCAGTATTGCAAACAGAATGAGATCAAAATATTTTTTCACAAGTAACAGCACAATGTAGGGAACCTTATTGCATCGACATAAACAGTATTAATGTAATATATATATATATATATATATATATATGATGTACTGACTGTTGGTGCTCCATGTCATCTGTGTAATTATCAAGCCAGATGCACCGTAGATACCCTAGCTGTTAGTTCCCTTTGATATTACATAGGTGGAAATGTATAACACAGTCATTGTAACAAGTTCTGTACTTGCTGTGTTTTTAGAGATTTTTGTGTAGATTGTGTAAAGTATTGTTACATTGCCTTTGTGCCAAATGTGTCCTAGTTTTACAGTGATAAAATCCTCTATGTAAAAATCGACCATACAGTATTGGGTGTAATAGATGAATCACTTTATTTATATCCAGAGATTATAATTGTGAATAAGTTATCTGCTGTTCTGTTCCATTTGTATGTATGTATCATTGTTCCTGTTTGGAAACTCTGCTGTATAATATCAATGTTTTGAATAACATTGAAGTCTTTTAGTGTATTTGTGAACCAAAGAAGGGTTGAGTTACTGATCATGTACACGGCCCTTATTCTCCCTTATGATTGATGCATTCAGATGTTTATATAAGAATACTTAACTTACCGCCCTTAATGTTAGTGCAATCTATGCTGTGTAACTGTGCAATGTCATTGTGATTCACTGACTGAATGTTGTCACGACACTTTGCTATATTTGGGAGGCATGACCGGCAGTGCGGCTGCTACTGCCAGTGCTTTATTGATGAAAGAAAGCACAATGCTAAACTGTGATCATGGGGCAGCTTTTATTCCATGGACATATGATTGTCTGTATTATAACGTGTTAAGTGGAGTAACACTATAATATGCACATTTTAGTTTGTCTTAACATGCTCACTATAATACACACTTTTATTTTGAGAAAAACAACGTGAGAAATTGGGATTATTTACTATTAAGAGTTTTGCTTTACCAATGAAATGCACAGTGTTTGCTATTGTAATAAGATTTATTGAACATTTGTACATTCCTGAATTAGTGGGAGGAAATATCCCTTGTGAAATTCAATGTAGGCACTTTAACTTCACGCCATCAGTTGCAGAGTGTTACTGTTGTATCCACAGCACCAATAAAGACATGAGCTGTCGAACATCTGTGGGCAAAGTTATTTGCAGTTTGTAAAAGGACATTTGAACTTTACAAATAAATATGTATGGCAAAGAAACACTGGAGAAGACTTACCTTAACTCGTGTTTAGTTGACATTAGTTTTACCTACTCCAACAGACTCCACTGCTATATGTGTGAAAATAATAACTGTGAAATCCACCATTTATTTAGTCAAATGAAGAATGTGGTATTGTAGTGGTAAGCTTTCCCACATTTGAAGAAGATGACAAAAGTGTTATTACACCAAAAAGTGAAATATATCATGTCTTACATATTATATGGCCTGTGCCTGAGCAAATATATATTCGTTTTGTTCGTCAAAAAGTCACTGACAGACAAAGAAATGTATTAGGTGTCAATTAGATGACACAGAGAGACGTTCGACCTCTTATGAACAAACTGAAATTACGGAAAAACTGAAAGTACTGCAAACACTATTCACACAGCATATAAAAATCCACTGTAGTAAAACAGGTTTTTATAAGTAATTCTCATAAAATTAGGAGAAGTCATGAAGTATCAAGGGGATGAAACAATGTTAAGTGGGTTTTTTGAGCTGTTAAAGAGACCCCGGGGTCTTTGGGGCCTCATTACAGATCATTTGGGTTAAAAGACACTCAGTCTCTGGCACCGGCTGTTCATCAGTCACTGCCAAAGACAGGTTCAGTGCACGAAGGTGTTGAGGAGTTGACAGTTAACAGATGAGAAAACTGTCTCTGCAGTGCAAAAATATGCAAAATAAGCCCAATATATGAAGAAGAATTTACAGTGTTGTTGAATTGAATCAATCTTGGCCTCATATCGTCTATATAAAACTCTTGAGTAAATGTGAATGGTTTCCATTTTAAATCTTTCTTTTTTTGGTACATCTTTTCATTGCACCTGGGTGTCACCAGCCATTGGTCAGATTAATCACCCAGGAGAGACTTTTTATTGGCTGATCATCTCACAGCTGAGATTTCACGAGCACCCCCTGCCAATTCCCTCACTCCTCTCATTACTCACACTTTTAAGATATTTATCATAAAACGCATTAGACTGTGCTGTCTTAACATTTTTTTTTTCCCCAAATCGCCTATTTCAAGGCTCTGCCTGGCTGCGTTTTATTTCGACACAGCCGAAGAGGGGACAGGCTGTTTGGGTGGCTCTCCTCCCATCCTCCACCAGGCAGACGCTGCTTCTTTGTTTCATGCTTCAGTGCTGCGATCATTACAGACCTGGTGTCACTGGCTGCTTTGTAAAGTTACAGGGAACAGAGGATTAAAGGAGTAAGTACTCATATAACGGGCTAATAGAAATAATAACCCTTGACTTCCAGCCACATCTAAAGGGAGAGCGATCATTTTTGTTTTGTTTGTTTGTTGCTCTGAGGACGGCAGAATCATCGAAGGTTAAACGTGCCAAAGCTTAATGACGTGGCTAATTTGGAAGCAGGTGTTGGAGAATCTTGCAATGATTGAATGCAAATGAAACCTATGATTTGTCACAGTTGAATAACTTGCAAGACATGAATGAATGGCCGCCAAAAGTAAGTAATTGAATCACCAATCAGTTTATACAAATATCAGTCAGCTGGGAAATGATTTATATTTAGTATATAATGGCAAATAACGCATGGAAAGAACAGGTTTGTGGCTGGATTAGACAATAAAATGAATATTTAGTAGTATTTTAAGGGATTCATCACTTTAATCAATCAGTATCTCCATCATTTCTAATCACAAGCATAGTTACACTTTGATGAGATCAGAGAGGAGAGGAGAACAGACCAGAGCTGGAGCAGTTCTGTTTTTGCAGTAGCCTCTTTCTCTGGAGGGTGGGTGGGAGCTGCCTCTGAACACCAGACTGTGAAACACTTAATGTCTGTCTCTGCACTAGTCTGTTCACCCTCCATTTCACACCTGGCACACACACACACACACACAAGCAGAATTCAGCACCCATTAGAATACTAATGAAACAAAGACCATCACATTTATTGGGCTCAGTGCATTGCTTTTTCTTCCTGCGTGTTAATTGTGTTTCCATTATGGACTTTTTCTTTTTCTTTTTTGAGGTTGAAGCAAAGTTTCCTCTCACACACAATAGGTCTCTCGCCCATTTATCCTCTTTCAGCTGTGTTGCTCATCTCTCTTATACATCCGAGAATCTTGTCAGTGGTTTCCTGACACGCCAAATATATCTCCCACCCCTGGGAATCACTGCCACATTAGCTTCCTGATAGATACTGACGTTCCCATTGTGTAAGGCAAGTCTAATGAAATGATGATGATGATGATATTGACTGTGGGCTGCATGCCAGCCCTTCCCCCCTCTTCTCCATACGTGCTAGTACACACATGCAGCGACTGTAGGGCCACAATTTAGCCTGAAAGCAATTTCTTTTTTAACCTTTTCAACCCACATTACTTAACAACCCACATTTCAACATATGCAGCAGTTGTGCTCTTATAGCTGTTAAATTTAAAGGTCAATAATTATGTGTTCTTGTGCTGTAAAAGGTGTTTATGTGCCACCACATTCTGTTCGTTTTATTCTTAAATTCAACCCAAATAGCAATTGTGCTTGACATTAAAAAACTGCAACAACAGAATCAATTGTAACACCTTAAGGGCGCTGACTTCTAAAGTAATTATAATGGGTTACACTTATCTAAATAGCCTCCTGTTATTGACTGCGTGTCCACGGCTTGATTAATCTTGGCAGAAAGTAAATTTTAAGCGGGAGATTAATAGTCCAGAGACTGTAGCTTGCCTGTCTCTATGACTGGGGAGTGTAAACCTAATGTGGCGCTTGTTAAAGTTGAAAGGCTGCCAGTAAATGTCTCTGTTGACATTTTCTTAAGGAATAAGCATGAGGCCAGACGCAATTACACCGCAGCTAACCAAGTCTCCGTGTGCGGTGATTGCTATCACGCATGCTAAATGAACAAAACAACCTCCAGCACGACTGTAATCTAGTGACTCTAAAGCGTTCATGTGCGGCCCGCTGCCATTTTGTCTTTCCCGAATAGGATCTATAGGACAGGAAGCATGTGTCCGATGCTGCTGAAATTAAAATGATAAACAACAACAATAACGACGTGATAACTGCTTGTACTGGTGTTTGGCTGTGCTGCTCTGTCATCTTAACACAGGCTTTTCTAATTCACTTAGCATTTTATCTCTGCCCCCCAGCAATACAGAGTATATTATGTCAACACAGAGCTTGCACTTATAAGACAACCTTTTCATCCTGCGAAAAATGACCCCTCACAGACTCATGACACTAAGCAGCAAACAATAACAGCTAATGATGTATGCGGCTATGACTTTGCTTGCTATGTAGATGTATGTGTATGTATGTGTGCGTGGAGGACGTGTAGATATTTATCACATTATGGACATTTTAAAGTCTGCCTCAATTCCTGAGGCTTGTGGTGTCTGTTTTATGAATGCCGGAACAAAAGTACAGAGCTTTGCAGCTTTAGTTGTAAATTCCTTGCAGGACTGAAGAAGATTAAATCTGAGAGAGCTATCCAGAACAGTGATCGCAGAGTTTGAAGGCGTCAGCAAGCTTCTGCGGAAATACAGAGTTTATTTATCTGCTTCTTGAAGGAGCAAGTGTCACCGTGTAAAGTATCTTTCTCACTGGTAGTAAATAGTGGCTATGAAGACCTGTTACACAAAGGAATGATGCATGATTCAAGTTTAAATTTATTTTGAATTGATGTTAGGGCTGCAACTAATGATTGTTTCTATTAGCCATTCATAAGCTGATTATTTAATCAGTCATTTGGTCTCTAAACCATAAGAAAACTGTAGAAAATGCACATAGTAATTTTCCAGAGCCAAGATGATGTCGTCAAATTGCTTCTTTTTTTTTAACCAGCCATCCAACACCTAAAGATATCCACTTTACTGTAGTGAACGACAGAGAAAAGCAACACATCTTCACATTGGAGAAGCTGGAAGCATCAGCTGTTCAGTATTTTTGCTTGAAAGTTGACACAATTGATTAATCGATTATCAAATTACTTGCCAATACATTTTCTGTAGGTATTCTTAAATACAAGAATAGAAGAGAGCCAAATCATCTCAAATGATAAAAAAATTTATGTAAGCTATTGTTTTCTATTAACTACTGCTTCTTGGAACCAAGATACAGAGTCAAGATGACAAGATCATTTACAGTAGAAACTTACAGGGGTGGTCACAATATATGAGTATTAAATATTTCACAAACAAACAGAAAAGCTTCACGACTTCTTGTATCGTGATCATTAACATCCTGAACTCTACTGGACTTTTCTTCAAGACGTTTCCACATCTTTCACGGACAAAGGACAGAAACTGACTTTAATTCTTCTTCAGCGTTTCCCATAAATGTTTCATTATCAGGCGACACAGCCACACTTGAAGGGAGGGTTGCATGTAACCTAGGGTACACCTGGTCTTGTACAGCGTAGCCACGTGTCTGTCTTTATTGATCATCTATGCTCCTCTAGAACTGACAGGATTTTAAAACAGGATTTTGGTTCAACCTGTCTAAATGTGGGGAAAGGGTGAAATATTCTTGAAACATTCCTGGTACAGCTTCTTACAACAGGAGATGCATCCCTCATAAGACTAAAACATAAATATGTGTTGCACCAGTGTCTCCATCTGTTGGTGCAGTTCTGGGGTTGTAGTGTTAATGCAGTAGTTTTAACTGACAAGTTATTCATGTTCTGTGTCACGTTGTTAAATCAATCGCTTTGTTGTATCGTTGCAGTTAAAGCAAGTCATTTTGAAAAGTTATATCAATTTGGAGATTTTCAGGAATGTTTTCAGAAAACTTTTTTTTTTTCTAATTGACAGTCAAATGAAGAAGAATTGCCTTTTTTCCCCCCTTTGTTTCCACATTTTAAGCAGGAGACAAAGTGTGGAATAATAATTGCGGCGGATCATTATTCTAAAGTGATTATATGAATCACAGTGCAGAATAAAATCTTCTTGTCAGAATATATCACACAAATTCTTGATCTCCTCTCTTGACTGCAGACTGCATTTTATCACCCAGCGCAGCCTGCAGATAGACGGAATCAAGGTGAGCTCCAGCGGACACGCAGACTGACAGGATAACTGATGACTGATGAGGAGAATCACGATGCTGAGCAAGTTTATTTCAAATTATTTGATAAGAGCTGCTGCACTACAGAGATATTCAACTACATATACATTAATCTACTCCTTGAGCCCATGTTCTTTATAGCACTGATGATGCCCATTGTTATCTCTGTTTGATCGCAGGGGCAGTTTTATTCTCTCACATCTCTCCTGGCTCTCGTTTCTGCTCTGACGTGATTATACGATCAAATCAAAAAGCAGCTGGGATCTGAATAAAAAACTACTTTTAAAATAAAGCTGAGGTTATCGCTGATATTGTTCAGCTATGTTAATGGTTATAGATTGTGACAGGAAGTTACTGGCCAAGAGGCCCATTACTCATCTTCCAGAAAATCGAAGGAAGGGTCTTTATTGTACATCCACCTCTAATCAGCATTCGAACAGCAAAAACCACAACAAACCAAACAATAACAAATACATGAAGGAGGCAGAGCAATATTCTTTCACACAGCACCGAGGTGCCCTTGGGCAAAGCATTCTTATCGGTGTGTCTTTGTGTGTGCGGGAGGGAGAACGGAGTATTCAAACCGTTTGCTTGATTATTGTATTATCGCATAAGTAGCAACACTGCAAGGTAACAATACTCCATTACAAGTGGAAGGCATGCACTCAAATGTCTTTAAAGAAAATGTATGTATTAGCAGCTAAATGTAAAGTTCTTATAATGAAGAATGCCACATGATTGTATTTCACCTCCAGTTTCCGTTAGGTATTGTGCACACAGAAGCTCACACCTGGCCGCTTCCTCACACCGTACACTCAGAGACTAACCAGTTCTCATGTGCTGGATCAACACTACATTCCATCAGGTTTTTCTGTGAGTCAGTTTGTGGTAAATTGATTAAACACACATTTCTTTAGGAATATGCACAATGTGAGCACAATATAACCTAAAATCAGAACGGTCCAACACTAGATTTTGACGCAAGGTCACAAGCAGGACAATTTAGGTTAAATTTGTTTTGTATTTGTGGGAATAAGAAAATGCCAAAGGCAATGCCTGCAGACATGCAGTAAACCCTGATGCAGTTGATAATCCAGCCTTGCAACAAAGTTAAAAAGCTCTGTCCTCCGCCCCTAAGCTCATTTATAAACCTGTATGAATATGAATTCATTTGATCTAAAACAAGTGAGCTTTGCAGCACACGCTGTCGTCAAGCATCTCCCACAGGGGGGGGGGGGAGAGAAACCAAACCGTAGCGGAAGTGCAGGGACCGCAGCAGGAAACACCAACACGGCACCTTTACGGACATGCTGAGAGCCGCCTGCTAAATAACACTCTAGCCCAATCTGATACACACACACACACACACACACACACACACACACCTTCAGGGAAACATGGGAGCGTCGGAGAGCGTCGAGATACCAGGTGGAGGAACTGAAGGCTACCACGTCCTCAGAGTAAGAGCAGGTTTCATGTCGCGGTGGAATATTCAGTGTCTGTGAGAGAGACCTCCTGCTCGCTGCAGACACACGGGGGAGCAGGGCTCTGCTAGCTGGTGGTTTACTTATTCCCATCCTGTGGGAGCTGTTTGACAGGACAACAGATGGGTTTGGATAACGTGTCATCGCTTCTACCAGCTAGCTAACAGTCAAAGGCTAACACGCTGTCCAGATGTATGAATGGTGATGGTGATCGGGCTGTTTGTGTCGTAGCTAGCTCCGTCGGTGTTGACGCCCCACACTGGTTCAGGTGTGTTATGATGAGTCTGCGGTTTAACCGTCATTAGTAATCACTGCATGTAATAACTATTTTGTCAGGTGTTTTTAAGCCGTAGGAATTCCTGGGACTTGAGCACGCGCTGTCGTTGACAACACCAGCCGATTCCCGGTGTTGTCCGTGATGTCGGTGAACGCCTCTTTGGGAGCTTTCAGGATATAAACCATGTTGATGTTGCCAGAATAACCGGTGTGGCTACAATACATAACGTATGAAGATGGGTGTGTACTTTAATTTAGAAAAAAGGCAATGAATTAAGCCCTTATGTCACCTCTTTATATCCCTTTATTGTTTTCTTTATACATATCATTTTGATTTTGTTTAGATTTGTTTCATTATAGATTAATATGGAGATTATTTTCTCAAACAATGAAAATGTCCATGGCATCTCCTTAAAACCAACAATGAAATATTAAAATAGCTTTTTGATCAGTTAAAACCAGAGTTTCTGGCATAACTATATCTAAATCCAGTGAGCGTTGAGAAGGGAAATAGCCCGGAGAGACTTTTAGTGTAGAGAACAACTTTATTGTGAGACCAGCCCTGATGAAGGCCACTATTGATACATTGAAATTGACTATTGAAATATGGTATATTCAATATTCAGTTTACTATTATAAAAGAAAATATTCCCACGACAACCTGAAGCCTGTAAACTTAAGACAAGTTTATAATAAAGGAAAAAGTTATTTTATTATTATTATTTTAAATTTGAATTATTGAAATGTAGGGACCCACTGATCCTGTACACTAGATTGGCATCAGCGCTAATACCGACTTAATTAAGGTGTTGGGTGATATTGATCGTGACACACCAGAGAAAAAGTGGGATAAGTGCATCCCTTTTAAAACAGTTTGCTGTTTATTTGCTTTGATTACATTTGTGACATCAACACTGTCTGTCTGTTTAATCTTAAGTTCACTTAGTCAACTGCTGCTCATATTGTAGGACTCGTATCGTATGACTGGATTCTTGCTTGCAGAATAGCTTGGTCCTACGCAAAAACCCTTGAAAACTAGACAGAAGGGGACTCTTTGTCACGTTTGTCCAGGAATTCGGAAGCGTGACAAAGAGTGCCTGATTAGTTGGTACTAATCAGGCAAAACTATTTCTTTAATTTAATCTCTTCAAGTGGGAATAAATTAATACCTAAATGTATCAGAACAAAAGTCTTCTTGCGACCCTAAAGTTGGGAATCACTGCTTTCAACCAATTGGTTTGTGGGAGAATGAGAATAGGGTCGATGTCCTGAAATTTCCCATTACTTTTTGAATTTTGAAATAAGACCTGTGTTAGTGTAAAGGGAGCATATTTCTCTAGTGTTTTGTCAGTTATTATTTTAAAAGCAGTATAATACAGGTCATCTGTCTGTGCATGCATAAATCTACAGGATACTAATCCATCATCAAGGTGATATCTCAATCATAATTCAGAAACATTAGAAGCATGATCAATAATTCATTTATAGAGCTCATAATGAAGCTCAAATGAAAAGAACGTTAACAGGGACATTATGGCTCCAATGTAAGTAAAAACGATGAAATTCATCACTCATAAAATCATTTAAAAATAAGTTTCTGTGCCTCGATTGACTTTTTACAGAACGCTGTGTCGAGTGCAAAAATAACAACACAATCGGTGAAATTGGCAAACAACCTGAACAAGCAGTGTTTTACTGTGCAAGGTTACTCGTGTCACCTTATTTTTTATGTTGACCTTATCGTATCACTGCGCGTACGCCTGTTCTGAAGTATGTGTGAGGTGCGCACGTTCACGTCGCAGACTCTTCTGTTCTAAACACCAGTTTATGTGGCAGGAGATGGCGTATGCATGTTTTTGTGCGTACTTATCGTTTATGCATCCGGGGCCTGGTGAGGCCACTGAACTCTGTCATGTGTCAAGCGTTGCATTTTTCTTTTAATAAAATAGCGTCTGCAATAAGAATAATATAGAAAAAGGAAGCGTTCATCCTCTAGCTACATCTCAGAATTAAACATTGCACAGTGTCTGACGATTTTCGCTCTTTGCAACGCTTTATTTGTCTCAACTTTATGATGCTGTATTTTACAGGTGCAAGAGAATTCCCCCGGTCACCGTGCAGGACTGGAGCCGTTCTTTGATTTCATCCTCTCCATATCCGACACTAGACTGGTGAGTTTTTGGACATAATGGAACTGGATGCAGCTCTCGGTCCCCGCTGTAGTAAGTCTCATATAGCCACCCGTGTTACGACAGATGATATGAATGCTCTGATCTCTGATAGAACAAGGACAATGATACCCTGAAAGAGTTGCTAAAGATGAACGTGGAGAGGCCCATCAAGATGCTGTTGTACAGTAGCAAGACGCTGGCAGTGAGGGAGACAACCATCATACCCAGCAACATGTGGGGTGGCCAGGGGCTTCTGGGAGTCAGCATTCGCTTCTGCAGCTTTGAAGGAGCAAATGAAAACGTTTGGCACGTCTTGGTGAGTGTGCCGATCTGCATGCTGCTCAGATATCGTATATGATCTTTGGGTGTTTAAACTGTATACTGAGCATCACAGATTTGGAAAAATATCTATTTTTATACATAGTAAATGCAACTCCTACATTAAATGCATTACGGAAGTATAAAACAGTGTTCAAAAATGATTGTGAATGAGCTCTTTTAAAAAAAAAACTAATATGTTTAAACATGTTTGAGTCCAGGAAGTGGAGCCAAACTCTCCTGCAGCCCTGGCTGGTTTGAGCGCCCACGCTGACTACATTATAGGAGCCGACACCGTCATGACTGAGGTACTTGCTTTGCACACCAGCAGCAGCAGATTAGTTGACTAAAAGTTGGCCACAGGTTGACCGGCCCTGTATCTGTGCTGTTTCACCAGAGTGAAGACCTGTTCTCCATTGTTGAAACCCACAAAGGGAAAGAGTTGAAGCTGTATGTTTACAACACGGATACAGACAACTGCCGTGAGGTGGTCATCACTCCAAACTGTGACTGGGGTGGAGAGGGCAGGTATGACAGTCATCAAGGAAATCATCTACCTCAGCTTGACTTCTGTTGCCGATTGAAATACATGCATTTTGATATATTTTCTATCGGTTAGGACAAACTTGTCTTATTTTAGTTGGTGACTTAGTTTATGTTTTAGATCCCCTTGGGGTGGGGAGTGTAAAGTCGTCATTTCACTTCATCTTGAAAGGTTTACTGTGAATTGTATGGACGTTTTCCCCCCCTCACAGTATTGCTGTATTTCCCGTCTCTTCAGTCTAGGATGTGGCATTGGCTACGGCTACCTGCACAGGATCCCTACACTGCCATTTGCAGAGGGCAAGAAGATCAGTTTCCCTGCACAGACTCCCAGCGAACCAGCTCCTCCACCTAAAGATGGCTTCACAGAGGTTGCTCAGCACCTTTTAAAGAAATGATTGCATCTGGACGAAAACATTATTTTGATGTCATCTGAGCTGCTGATTTTGTGAACGTTTTATTGAGACGAGGTGTTTTTGGTTACCAGGTCCACCTCTCTGCTGTCATTCCGACCGCTCCAGTGGCTGTGTCTTCTCCTGCAGCGGCTGGATTAGAGCAGTCTCTCGCCGGCCTGTCAGTCAGCTCTAACCCCACCCCCGTCGTTAGCGATCTACAGACAGGTACGCTATCATCTCTGACTGTTAAACATATCCCATTTGATTTGTATGAGCTTGATCTAGCTAGTGATAAAGAGGTTGCTTGAAGAACAAAAAAAAAAAATACATGAACGGCGCACAAGAAGAGAGACACTTAAATCCCTCTATTCTTTGTTGTTCTATTAATTAACATGACGATAACCGTTTTGTTAAAATTGTTTCAGGAGCTACTGTGCCACTGTCCAGCCATGTCCCCCCCTCACAAAGCGTTCCCCTGTCTGTCAGTCCTGCTGCCACACTACCAGGTTAGTAAAAAATATTTTGGGGGGGTTCTGCCAAAGCTAGCTACTCTGAGAGCCAAACTTACATGACATTAGCCTGCTAACCTAGCATTGTCTAATATGCAAAATATTTGTTGCACAGGTTTAATGCCCTTTCCTGGAGGTCTTCCACCCTTCCCTAATTTGCCAAATCTAAATATCACCTTGCCACCTGGAGTTGGTAGATTACATCATCCAGGTATCGTATTGTTCTCTGGCGTGTGTTCTTACTGTCGATAAATCCCATTAAAAGACCAAAAACCAATGATGAATTGATTGTACTAACAAGTGTAGCAAAAGCACGATATAACCCATTCCTCTGTGCCATAGACCTTCATTGTTTTCCAAAAACTATTAAAAACACATTGAGCCGCACTGTTACACTGAGTGACATTTTCCCTCAGAGATGAATTTGGGCACTGGAGTTTATTTTGATTTAGTCACCTTAAAATCTACAGTCACATTTGACCATTTACTACAGTTTGAGTCGTTTTTTGCAATTACTTATTTAAATGTATATACATACATATTTCTTTAAACAGGTACATTATGTATTCAGTAGCAACAAATGCGAAGTGCCACAGACAGGCTGGGGAAGTATTGCAAGACGTACTCGTGCATTGTTGGTTTTTTTTTTTTTTTCATGGGATTTGAAATAAAAACAATAGAAATACAGAATATATCCAGCTCCAAAAGGTTTTTAGAAACAAATGTATGAATGCTATTTTCTACTGAGACGTTGCATTCTCAGATGGGATTCAACAAGGAGTTCCTTAAACCGTTTATATTTGCAGCACGTAGCATCACAGGTATGTCTGCTTCATCTAAATCATGTAGCAAACAGAAATCGATGCATTTTATGGTAAATAATATTTCAAAAAGCGATAATAAACCCAGGTAGTTCTAAACAGATGGGGGGGAAAAATACATAACTAAAGTGGCTAAATGATTATTCTATTCTGCTGTAGGTAATGATTTAAAAGACAGTAGGAGGTAAGTTTTTGTTTGTGTTGTGCTCCACAGGTCTTCCACCTCTCACCCTGCCAGGCATAGTCCCCGGTGTAGCTCTTCCTCCGTCTGACTTTGTTCTTCCCCCAGTCACTGCTTATACAGCTCCCTCCTCCCATATCCAACCGAACAGTTCACTGAGCAAAACCCCCATCCCATCATCAGTGGCCACCTGTGAATCAATAAACGTCACAATGATGGCAGACTCATCTTAGCAGCCTGCTCTTAAGTCTTAACACAATACAGCCAGTCTGTTTTGCTGCACCACTCAGTTGACAAATTGCTCCTACACAACGAGAGGACAGTCGTACGAGCTTGAGTATCTCGAGGACACTGGAACTACATTGTTGGTCTTCTCACATACCGCAAAACTCAAGTTTTCCTGTGAAAGTGTGTCCGGCGGCAGCAGCCCCTGCATCTTAAGAGCAGGTTGATGGCTGTGAAAGGAAAAATTACAAGAATCATTCTATACACTTTGTTGCAGAACTTTCTTTTTTTAATGGTTCACCACTTAATCATAGTAATAGGTGTGTTAACACGAACTATGCGGGCTTTTTGAACTTTATCTCAAAAAGTGTAAAATATGTGGGAAACAGGTTATGTCAGTAAGTGTGTCAGTATCTTTGCATCTTTTTTTGTGGTAAAACTGCTATGGAGACCCCGAAGGGTCACGGTGGGAATTATTTTCCTTAACTACCTTTTGCGTGACGTCGCAATATGTTTTGTATTCCCCCCCGATCCATAGGAACAGTTGGTGTGTTACAAAACACTGCCAGTTTAGGGAAACCAAAAGGAGAGCTGATGCGACAGCTGCAATGATACGGACTCGAGCATGAGTCAGCTCCAGGTGTTGGTGCACCCACACGCTGTGCTCACAACCAGTGGCACTCTACTACGCGTTACCCAATACTGTATCACAACACAGCTCAGCCATTCTCTATGGATAAGAAGGAATGTAACACGTAAAGTGAGGGAACGCAAAAGAATCGGGGGAAGAAAAAAAAATTTCCACCGTGACCTTTCGGAGGCTGGTTAAACCACTTAAGGTCTTCAGAAGAAGATGGAGCATTAACTTATACTGCTGGGGGGAGGTTTCCTTTAGAAAAGCAGGCTTGCTTGCTGCAGTGCTGTAGGCATTAAATATAAAAAACTGTTGTGGTTTTGTACAAAAAAAAAAAAATTCATTTGTAAAGTGAGATATCATTACCTTGATTAAACTGATGTATTTTCTCTATCCGAGCCCCTGCTTTGTATTTTTTATTCTCTTCAGTGGTTCATTGTTGTGAGCATCCCTGGTATGACCTGTAACAATGCAGTACCAAACACAGCCACAGAGTGTCAGTATAAGCTCAGAAAATGGAATCAAATGCTGGAAGACTGCACCCAACAATTTACAGTGTGTTACCTGATAATGAGTCTGGATGTTAACTCCAGAATGAACAGGCTGATATGTTCTACAGTATCATTCACTGGGAGCGGGGGGAAAAGTTTCCTGGCATTTATTATTCACTCTTAGCAGAACTGTACAATTTGTACCCGAAGTGGAACATACAGCCCTTGAAAAAGTAAGAGCAACAAAGCAGCAAAATGAAACACTCCAGGAAACCAGGTTTACATGGGGGAATTTTAACTCTTTGTACATGTTACTGCTGCACTTCAAAATTTTAAAATTCACCTGTACAGCATATACGGTTTCCAATTTCTTTTAATTAATATTCCTGCATAGGATTTTATACATTGTCTTATTTCTACATTTGGTTACTTTGTGCATTAAATGTAAGTACGCTGCCCCAACCTACATGTCACTAGATGCCACTTGTATGCTACACATTCTCATGGCTAAGTAACTTTAAAACAAATTAAAGCCTAACATTTGTGAAAAACAAAAACATTTAGCCAAATCAATAGTGACATTTTCTGTAGTTCTACATAACGATGACTGTCATCTCCTCACAGTAAATTAACTTCTAGCAGCTGAATCGTTTGCACCCTGGCAGGACCATGTCATTACATCTAAACGGCGGGCTGCAAAAGTCTCCCTTCGGCCCTTTAAGGCTTTATCCAACATTTGAACAGAGCGTCCAGTCACATTTTCTTCAAGGTACGTTGTCAGTTTCAGTGCTTTTGTCGGACTCTCAAAAAGATCCTTTCACCCATGTCCTCTTAAAAACTTCCCTTCACTGTCCCTCCATTGATCAAGCCCTGGTAAACACGTAGAAGCCTGGCACAGGTCAGAGGCGGTCTCCCCACCAGTGTCCCGCTCCTCCTGTCGCCGGCTGGTTTTTTCCTCCCCCACGAGCCCGAGCCTCTGAGCAGACCACCTTCTGCAGGTGGGGAGCAACTTGGTCAGTTTGCCTTTTTTTCACAGTACAAAACTGTCAGTACGAGATGATACTGGAGGAGGCAGGTCCTGAGCCAGCAGCACTCATCTGCAGATTTCCAGAGGAGCTTGACCTCCGCATGTGAGGCAGCAGGTAGGGATCACTTCCCATTTGGTGAACATCAACCCGGTCCTCCTTCCTGTATGCCAGGCACCGCCTTATGAAAGCCTGGAGGGGGGGGAGGAATAGCATCAAATATTAGCAGGCCAATCGGTGATTTGTTTCTCTTTTTTCTATAATACAAGACTTCTTTAAAAATAGCCGCTTCCCTATTGTATGCAAGTTCACCTACCTTTGCTTCATTGCTGGCAACAGGCTTGACAGGAAACTGAATATCGGTAGCTTTCAGTATGGTGTTCTCCTGCAGGATGTCCTGTTGTGACTGATTGTGGCCAAAAGGCTGAAAAGGAAGGAATGGTGCTTAATCTTCATGCATTAAATTACAGAAACATTTCACGAGCAGAATCTGCATTGCCCTCCTTACCTTCCTTCCATATAGACACTGAAAAAAGATAACGCCCACAGACCACACGTCCACCTTATTTGAGATCTTCGGAGGTTCTTTCCCAACTACAAAACATTCAGGAGGCAAGTACCTGACCAGAAGGAAAACAAGCAAAGGAAGTTATGTTAAACTTGGCCCCAACACGACTCCAACCAATGAAGTTCTGCTTACATGTTAATAGTAGATTATAACAATGACAGGGACCGTTTTGCACAACCAGTACTTTTACCTCTGATACTTGTTGATAACACTTGCACACTTTCAGTAGGTGAACAATTGAATGCAAGATTACTTATAATGGAAGTGTTTTTATAGTGTGGTACTGCTTCTATTACTAAGTAAATTGTCTCAACACGTCTTCCACCCATGTCCACGTCCTTACACTGTATGTAATGCGGGTATATGTGGGACATTTCTTCTCACCAATAGGTCCCCGCACCCTGCGATGTCAGATCCATCCCGTCTACGCCATAGTTGTCGTCATCCATGATTTTGGACAAACCAAAGTCAGTGATTTTGATTTCTCCGCAGGCTGTGCCGTCCACCAACAAGATATTTCCTTGAAGTCAAAGTGAAAGAAGTCAGTGCTAGAGAAGAAATGGCACACCATAACTTGGACAACAGCTTCAGCTGATTTAATGTGGAATAACTGATAGTTTCTTAAGTGGATGTGATGAGTCATTTACCTGGCTTAAGGTCGTAATGGATGATGGGGGGTTTGATTTCATTCAGATATTTTAGTGCGTTCACAATCTGCATGACTATGGACCGTGCCTCCTTCTCAGACATTAGCTTATGTTGTTTCAAGTAAAAATCCAAGTCGTTGCCTTCGCAGTACTCCATGACAGTGCAAAACCTAGTGAGTGAATAAATAAATAAATAAATAAATAAATAAATAAATGAATGAATAAAAAGACTTGTTAAGGATTATGGCCCACATCTAACAGAAACCAACTGAAAAGTGCTGAAGGTGCCTGAACAAGAACTCATTAAGTGCACTAACGTGTCTGTGTCCAGTGAGAAGTAGTCGTAAAGTTTCACGATTCGGGGGTGGTCCAGCTCCTTGTGTATTCTGTACTCTCGACACGCATGCCTGTGGAGAGGAAGGTAATTATGCTCCTATTAGCAACCAAAGCATGAAGGTGCAGGTGCTGTATTCTGCAGCCTGCCATTAGGTCTTATGGAGAGGAATAACAACACACAGAAAGCAAAAGGACATGAGAACAGCTTGTACTGCAACTGAGGTTAAATGTGTCCACATGAGCCAACGTACTTGTGATAATTCTCCTTTTTCTCTTCTCTCCAGTTCTTGTTAAGTTGGTGGATTTTCACAGCAGCATATCGTTGCTCAATCAAGTCAAAAGCCTGCACGGCAAACACAAAAGGTTGACTTGTACTTGAAAAGCAACACCTGCTAAGAGTATCATCATCATTTTGTTCTGTATCCTACGAGAGCAACATTTAAATGACTTACTTTGTAAACTTCACTAAAGCCCCCTCTTCCTAGAAGGTGCAGGAGTAGATATCGTTCATTCAACGTTGGATGATCTTTAAATCTTTGGATGGAAAAATAAATAAATAAAAACAAACAAACAAACGTATGTGGCATTGACAAATTCTTGTGCATTAGCTTTGTCATGCCAATAAATGACCAAAGTGGAAAAGGACAAAAAAGCTTCATCCAGTGGGCAGCTACTTCATATCACCACTATGGAGAAAGATACTGGCTTTGTGTGTACATCATGTTTCAATTTCAATGCAGCAACTGTCAAAGAAATTGATTCAGACTCACTGTGAGCTGTCTTCGTTATTTATTCTCTTCAGCTCCCGAATGTGAAGGTTGCGCACTCTCTCCAGACGCTCCAGCTCCGCCTGGATCTCAGCTTCTTCCTATAAATGATTCAAGCACACAAACACACACGAGGTACGTCAGAGCTGACTACAAGGAGAGGAGCGCATCAAAACCCACTTGTACACAGCTGACTAGTTCTGTATTAAATATTAACGGTTGACTTGCTACACAGTCTGTCGGGGACTGCCTGTGATGCTTATTCATCGGGAAAACAATGAATGCGTCGACTAACTACAGGCTCACTCCGATCCCTTTTGGGATTCACACAAAAGGAACTGTGGTTCAAGAAAACTCAACAATATCCTCATATAGAAAACAAGGATTTTCTACATTTAATAATTGACTAACTCCAATTAGTTTTTAATTTTTACTATCCTTATTATATACCAGGTCCTGGATGAATTGAGTAACGTATGAATTAAATTAATACATAAGACTTCCCCCACCCAACAAATGAAAACAAATTGTTGCTGCAGGTTCGGCATGGAGCTAACCTTCTTCAGATGTCCAAGTCGCAGTTTGAAGATCTCTTCCTGTTCATGGTACTCTGCTAGTGTCAGCCTTTGCAGGATGAGAGATGAGCTTTTGTTAACAGCATATCCAGGATTAGATGACTACTTTCAGTTGATTCACTCAGTCACTTACTGTGCAAACAGTCCTGTTAAACTTGCTTTTCAAATTTAGACTATGCAAAACTACACTGCCTTGGCCTGAGGAATATCTGTAATTAACTCAAGGCCCAAACTCACAGTTGAGGTAGGCTGGGTTTTAGAAAGGGATCACTTTCTGCTCCATTCACTGCCTTGGTTTTGCGTTGCTTTGGCTCCGAGTTTGTGGTTGGTGCTTGGGAGTTGCTGGAAGATGGAGGTTTCCTCTTGGCTAGAAGCTTTCTCTGCCTCTCAATGTCCTCTCTCTGTTGGTTTATTGACTCTTGCTGTCTGCAGATAGAAAGCAAGAGCCAATCACGTTTATTTTAATGCCCACAGAAACAGAAGCGCAGAGTTGTTTACGTCTCCGCTCCACAGGGGGAGTTGGACTCGCTTCCAGAGCAGATACAGGGCCGCAATGTCAATCAGTCTGACATCACTGTTAATAACAATCTCACCAACGGGTAATGCAAGGTACAAAAAAGAAAATGAACCATTTGCTCGTGTGCAGTACAGCGACTACGCCAGAAAGCAACTGTCTGGTCGGAGCAGAGTACAGCTACAGCTTCACAGACTTTGTATCGATGTGTGAATGCAGCATTAAAGTAAAGAAACATGGGATTGAAGAGATTGTTTTTCTAAAAAGGATAAATAAAGTTTACAAACTGAAAAAAATATGAACAAAAAAAATAAGTAAAACGACAACCAGAAATTAACTACACAATTAATAACAGACAGTTACTTACTTCACAAGGTGTTGGAAGGCATAGCCGTCAGTCCACTGTTCTGTGAATGAGGCTCCATGTCTCACTGTGGTGAAATGGCCTAACCGAAGTCTGTCCTGCATGCTTTTCTCCCGACAGGCCTGCTTCTCCTGGGTGCTCTGAACCACAACAAACAACACAGGTTTGCGTATGGGTTTACAGACACGTTTAAATGTTGAGTGTTCATAAAAAGGGTTAAGAAAAACTACAACTTTTACCTTTTCTATGAGTAACTTCTTGCTCATAGTGATGCATTTATTCAAGCGTTCCTTGTACTTTTCAAGTAATTTCTGTTGTTCATCTATCTGTCTCCTGAGATCACAGTTTGCCTATAAAGCAGAAAAAAAAAAAGCTTAAATCAGCAGCTGCACAGATTAGATTATTCTCCCCCCCAATTCATTCAATCTTAGAAATGCTGTTGGTAATATTAACAGACAATACAAATGCAGGTATTTTCAATTACCAAACATTACTTTGGTTAAAGTTGTCTAATTTGTTTTGCACTAAAAAAGCCCAGTGGGTAACGGTAGTCAACAGAGTCAGACCCTCTCCTTACCCTTAGCAGATCATCTATTCTCCCCTCCTTCTTCTCAAGGTCTAGATTCTTAGTGCTTTCAAGAGCAGCCAATTTCAACACCGTGAGGTCAGTCTAGAGTGGGAAACAACAAAAAGAAGTTGTTTAAAAACGTAGCCAGCAATCTCAAACACATTTAAGAGCGATTAAAAAGAGCTGATGGAGTCCGGATTGTCCAGTCACCCCCTCACCTGAACAGATTTGACTGCTTGTTGCTTTGGATGAGTCATGTGGTCCACAAAAGACAGACTAGTGGGAGATGAACTATTTTGTCTAACCTGCAACAGAAGAGAGAGAGCACTTCTTTTGTGACAGGGCAACGGTAAAATGGAGCAGCAACGCAAATTTTGAGTACGAGTTTTGGCGTAACTTACAGCTGTGCCCTGAGCGGAGTGGGAATGTGAGTTCTGGGGAGAACGAATCACTGGAGGGAGACCTCTCACAGGACTGGACCCATTTCCTCCTTGGAACTAAAAGGTTAAGAGGGAAAGTGAATCACTGCATAGCATTTGACAACAGCAGACCCCCACCAGTGGCTCCCTTCTTCTCACAATGCTGTTATTTTAGAGACAGGAAATGGATTATGCCTCAGATGTTGAAAGACTAATACAGCACACATTATTTGCACAACACTTCCTTTCAACATATGAACCATCTGACACCAAACTGAAAACTTACATCAAAATAATCACTTATTTTGGGTCCTCGCACAATTGATTTCCCTGTGAAGGGAAAAGAAGGGAAAGAGTGTTGTGATTTATCAAAATATTTCAAAGAAATACTGCAAGCAAGAGCAAAAATATAGCCACTTTAACACAAAGGAACTCACCTTGACTGCTCTCGGATTGGATTTCAGGTTTCCTTTTTCTGCCTCTGGTTGTTTCTGACTGTTTCTTCTCTGGGGTCTGAAAGATAAATTTTATTGAACAAAACAATTACAAAACACTTTACCAAGACTTGCTGCTGTTGCAACTGCAATACAACACTGTGGTTGTGTGAAGCTACCAGTGGGGATAGTCTAAACCTTTAATTTATTTTTTACCAAAATGGCAACAAACTGAAGCTACATTAAGCAATTTGTTTTATACCAACATTAAATAAAAGCACTAACTGTAATGCGAACGTCCTGCTGAAAGCGGCCGTGACAGATTTTAGCCAAAACAATAACAGATTTTACTTTGACTTGTGTAGCTGCTCTGATTGCAGTTTTATATCAGTCTTGTTTTTCAGAAATAATCAGCTCTTAGTTGTCCATTGACGTTAATACTGTGGTCTAAGCCTGTACCACCAACACTAGATCTACTACAAGATTTTGTGCAATAAAGTATATTCTGAATAATAAAAAAATGATTTACACTTAAAAAAAAAAAGGGGAATACATAAAAGGTTAATACAATTAATTTAAACACATTCTTTGTTGCATTTAATCTCCATTAAAACACATCTCATACACACAAAAAGAAAATCTGGATAACTATTAATTTGAAGATTTCATTTTATACCTACCGAATAAGCAGGAGAACTGCCTCTTTTCACATCGGACCCCTATTAAGAGCGAAAGACAAGAGTTTTAAGCCGACATCATTAAAACGAGCAGCCACATCTGGGTGTAACCAGCAGATTCTGTTTACAAGATGGCTGAAATCATTTACTACATCAGTACTTCATTAAAAATAGATAGAACAGAGAAAATTGGAGGAGATAGAAATAATAAACAAACAGCAAATTGGTCACAATCCTGGATTGTCCTCATAACCTTAATTTATCACAAGAGCTATTTCACAAACTTCATGACCACATAATCCCTTCAACATTTGTCAACAGGTGCTGGTCTGATCAGAATTGTCCCTTGTACAACTTTGGAACAATGTCATAAGGGAGTGCTGAGTAGGATTTTTTTTTTTAAATGCTACAAAATGCTGCAAAAATGTGTTATTCATTCAGAAGAACAATAGCACTACTGCTAAACGAGACATGGGGCTGCAGTGGTGTGGGTGAGTGCTTCCACTGCAGGACCAACAAAACATATGAACATGGAGGTCCGGTTTGAAGGCTTATTAAATACCAGCACACAGCATGGTGGTTGGCATCCTACGGCGCACCAATGTAGTGGTCTTACTGAAATGAATGAGGAAGCCTTTGTTGGTCTAAATGCAGTATTACACGCTACCCGATAGGGAGATTTAGGTCTGTTAAATTCCCAGATGGAGGGTCAACAAGTCATGTAGCCACATGGTCAAGCCGTTGATTTAGAAGATATATCAAAACATTTGTCATAGTGGCTGGATGATAGTGGTCATGATATGCATTAGGTGCAGTAACACAAAAACCCTTACCCAAAAAAACAACCAAAAGAAATTTAAGAGATGTTTAGTAGTTTTAAAAACTCATTCGAACAGGAACTGGTTTCCAAGAAACAGCACAAAGGACCATTTATGCAGAATGCCATTTTCAAATAGGAACCGGTTTAAGATTAATGTGGGGGGGCGCCTCATAAACAGCTTTCTCCGATTACCGTAATGCAAATAAAGTTATCATCACATGTTCCGTATTTTAAGTTTGGTACCGCTAAAGACCGCAAACATACCGTATTATATACACCTCAGTCACACTATGACTCACGTATTTTACGATACGTACAATAACCCTTTACATGCTGGTCTAGGTCCCAGCTGAGGAAAACTCTGATCGGGTAGGCCATTGTCACTCATTAATTGGGCCCGGCTCTACAGCAATAAGCAAGAATATGAATGGAATATTAATGTTAACATATCATAAATTAACGGATTTATAATAATTCTGATTATTCCAGTCCATGTAAATGTAAATGTAGTTAGCATTAATAGGTTAGCGTACCTCTGACTCCTTGTCGCTTAAGGAACCCAGGCTCCCAAAACTGTGATTTGAACATTCATTATTGGTCAAACCCTGAGAAAAAAACAACAACAAAAAGATTATTTTAGGATAAGACTTGGCGTGGACACCAAGAACAGTATTTTATCCAGTTATTATGTACAAACACAGACATTGCTAAATATTCACTCACTTTGGTTCCCCCACTTGTGCTGCCAGTGCTGCCCCCTGTGCTGCCGCTTACCCCACCCATAAAGCGTGCCTCCAGCAGCTCCTGTCTCCGGGGGTCCAGGCTGTGCAGCTCCTCCATGGTGCCTGGGAGGATTAGGAACAATTCGCAGTATGTCCCAGTTATTCAAGGATCTACTTAATTGAAGCATTTGAATGCAAACTGAAGAGCTGATGACACCGTAGCAAAGAGCTTGAGAGCAGAGTAATCATAAGTAAAACTTATTTAGTTATACAATTTCAAACCCTGACCGGTGAGAAAATGTTAGTCTAGCCCAGAATATAGGCCAAATAAGACCAATTATTCCCATTCCCTAGTGGCATATCAAACACAGGTTTCACTCTACATTTGTGTAGGACCAGGGAGATGAGCAAGATTTTCATTACATTAGGTTTACTCCTGCTACCCCTATCAGGTCTACAAATAGCAGTTTAATACTACTACACCAACATAATTTATTACAACTCAAAGTGAGAGTAGAAGTCCAGAAGCAATAGGCATTTCTGTGCCACAAACACTACTATCCTGAGAGACCAGGAGCAGTGTTTCGACTGCTTGGCACTGATGAATACTGTGCTGCTGTGGGACTGTTACGTGAGCTCCCTGGGCTTCAGTGTTGCTGCGGACTCAGAGGGGTCTGCCCACTAAACCTGTGCTTTTAACGAGACAGCCATTTTGAATCTACAAAGGAATCAGTTCAAGTGGAGGAAAATGCAACACACTGAGAAATCCTTAACAATAAGTCCAAAATCCCAGCAGCTAGGAATAGAGAGACTACATGTGGCCAAACAAAGATTAGACAAACGATGAATGTGCTCCAAATATAGACAAACATGCTAACTCTTAACGTCCTTCTAAAGCCACACACCAATCAACTATGACAACAGCATATGGAGTTAGTCTTCATCTCCATAAACTAGCAGCAACAAACGAGTAGGTGAATGTGAACTGCAGAAGGCGACATACACCATATGGGCTGGAGAAGGCATGCTATGATACCATTCAACACTAAATAAGATATACGTGACTTCAGCTAATAATGAGGCGCGGGGGGGGTAGTGCTCCGGGGAACTGACACAGAAATGACTGATAATGAAACAAAGTCAAAAATCTCTTTCAGATGGAGGGAAACAATACTTGTATTCAGAATGTGGTTGTCTGAACGGCTCATTTATTTACAGCATGTGCATTATTTAACAAACAATGGACAAAAACATTTTGTCAATAAGGAGAAGTTGTGGAAAGTCAAATACTACTTGTGTATAATGCCTTCCTTGCTGACATATGCAAATAAATAAAACCACACACACCAAGTTTCACATCTCAAAATAATCTTAGACTGAATCCTGGACTGAAGACAGACTTTATTTAAGCCCTGAGATGTATGATACAAACAAGCCTTAGCAAGAATAGATAAACAGAAATCTATTCATTATATTATTTAAAACTAAAATATTGTCTGCTATTAAGTTATGTATTACAAAGCAGTGGCTAGCACGCAGTCCCACTTGACGAATGTGTGGTAAACAGTTACGATACATCCAACTCACTAAATAATACTGACTTGTGAAAGTCAGTATTATAAAAACAGCTGCAGAGTAAATATTCTATTAAATTCTTGAACAATTCATGTGTGTAGATAACTATTATTTTTATGACCAGTGTACCATTAACCACGCAACTAAACAACATGGTTTTGGATTAACTTTAGTATTGTTTTCACAGAAATAATGACTAAATTTTAGGTCACTTGTCTGTATTTTGCGATAGCCTACATGGGATGAAGACAGGCTTGCAATTAATGTAAAACCACATTCATTAATACAGTCAAGATCACCAATGATACTCTGTGCATCATATGAAGTACTGCACTGAAATGCAATGAAGTGGCAAGTCTGGCAATACAGAAGCAAAAGAATTGTCGGCCACATTCAGTACTTGTCTTGTCTGAACTTAAAATAACAATGATGTGTGGTTTCATGAAGGACATTTCCCCGAATTAAGACGTATTTGTTTGACTGCCAACCTAAGTTGTTTATCACAACCCTCTTTTGTTCTTATCCCCACTACAGCTTAAACACTACAGAAGCAGTGATCACATTTTCAGGAGCTTGACAGTGTAAATTACACTTTGCTAACACCCTTTTCCCTGATAACACCTAAAGATCACATTAACAGTCACTACCCTCTCGTGCTTAGAGACACAAAAAAATGTTAATAGGAGAAATCTTGGGAACAATCAGGCAGCAGGTCCATTTCCTCTTCCTAAATCTTCCAAGAGACAACAAAGTAGGCTTGTCACATTTTCCATGATGGGTCTGTGGCTTCTAACCAAGTTTGCAGCCCATTTTGCTGAAAGAGACATTTACCACAGTTATCAGTCTTGTACAACTACAGCATGTGCCATCTGCACCGTTTTAAGAGTAAATGAAAAAAGCTGATAAAGAACACAAAACGTATGATTTAGCATCTTGTCAATAACTAGCAAGACTATTTTTGAATGAGTATACACAGCAGTACTAAATATTTAGCCCTGTAAACACCAAGACATATAGAGGCACGTTTTCTCAGTTAATTTCCAAACAATTCAAAAGAATGAGACAATTTTAACATTTCCCCTTACTATGTATGACCGCCAAGTAGAACTCGTGTAGTGAATAAACGACTGGTATGTTCAGTGTTTGCCATTTTATCATAGTGTCAACACAAGCAGTCCAGTATTCACTAGAAGCGGCTGTAGGAGTTCAAAAGACCCTGTTAATATTCAGTTTTTACCTATAGTAACCATACTCTCTCTGAGAAGCTGTAGCTTAATTAAAACCCTTCCTTCTGCAGCTATTCAGAACAAGCGTGGTCCTGCTGGGATGGATCCAACATATCTCACTTCTCACCCAGTTTATGCCTCTTTTACATCATGAATACAAAATCAGCTGTGTGGTGTTTCTCAAGGATTCCCTTTTGTTTCAAACATGAAAGCCTCAGTGCACAACTATTATCTATATTCAAGCCCCTGCAGGAACAAGTGGTTGAACCCTTACAACTTTTGCTGTGGATGTCATTTTAACTCTGTGCTGCTCAGCAGTGACCACCTGTTTATGGCAGACACTTGTAAAGTCTTAAAAATATCTGGCATAAAGTGGATTGTGTCCACCTTTGTTTACTCATTGACATTTAAAGCTTTAAAAAAAAAAAAAAAAGACAAGTCTCCCAATATTTTATATTTACAAGTGTCATATTGATGTAACCAGCCATCACTGATTAATGTCAACCAATGCACTGATAATACAAACAAATTGAGAAGCAACTTCAATGTCCAAACCTAAGTGAAAGTCCTCCATAATTGCAATATCCAGTGAAAACTACTGAGGGTGCATAGAGGCATGATTAACATATGTAATAACTACACTTAACATTAACATTATTAATTTGATTGTGTGGGGTGGTTAGCATACTGCAAAGCCCAAAGCAGCCTGTATCAAATGGGTGTCGATTCATTTTGGTTGGGGCAACGTTACACGAACACTCTTTACTCTAAGTTAGTAATTCTAAAAAAGGTCAAACAAGGCTAGCTACCATCCAATGAAGTAGCATCTATAGTAAAGGGCTATCTTACGGATCATAACTACACTTAATGTTAAGATAACGTTACATACGGCATGTTTAAAGCCGACCTGAGACACTTCTGTACCGTTAAAATGATGATTAACGTCAGTTACACATGCACAGACATTGTTGGTAGTGAAACACCAGTCTACACACAAAGGATTGCTAACAGTGGGATGCACAACCCAACTTATGCATTGCTTGCTACCAGTCCCGTGATATAACGTTTACCACCACCAAAAAACGCTTGATTATTTCCTTGCATTTAGTGATCCATTACTACATCTATCTGTAACTTGACCAACGTTAGTGTTTGCTCTTATACCGGCAGCATGCTCAAAGAAGGATGCACGGACCACAGCGGTAACCTTTCTGCTCTCTTTAAGGTTTATCGCCATTGTGGACGTATTTCTTTAGGTTACTGCACTGGCCTGACCACAGAAAGACGGTCTGGTGTCTTCAGTGCTACTAGCTAGCCAAACAGGCTCAATTGACTTTGGAGCTGAGGCGTTACTCTAACGTTAGCTAGCGAGCAGGTTTCGACACCAAGATTTGCTCGGTCATTTTAACACAATTTCCTTTCGCTCTTCAAAAAATTACCCAAACGAGCCAGTAAAAAAGACATAGGCGTCTTAAAACGTGTAACAATACCTTCCTGGGCCTTCACCACTGCTGTGGTATGTTGCTGAAAACACAGTCCGTGTTGGGGACGTGGAGAGCTGGGACCAAAGATGGCGTCCCCTCCAAACTTCCACTACTTTGGACACTCATCAAGCTACTTTTCGTGTGTTGGCACTGCAGCGCACACGGTTAATCTTTCACACTGACTGTGTAATTCACCGACTGGCACACCACGGTTGTTTTTACATCGGTACAGTGACTGCCACTGGGTGAAAATGTCAAACTATTTTCGGTTTTCAGGGCACAAACCTCTTCACACCCCAGCAGTGCGTCCTGGCTCCAGGGACACCTCTCCGTCTTCAAGTGGTTGCCTATGAAACGTCATGCATCGTGTGCAAAATTCTTATCGCGAGGGTAATACATTTTTTTCTCAACGTCAATGACAGCATGAGGAAAAAATGCATACGTAAAGGTACATTTTAAATTATACAGGCTGCACACGTGAACAATGCATAACCAAATTCAGCGTATAAGTTGTACACTGGAAATTATGATGTTCAAAACTTTAAATTAATATCTGAGATTTTCCTTTAAAGAGATTAAATAACCGTTGGACATTATTAAAAGGTTATGGAAGACCATTTCAGCCGAGAAAAGCAAGAACTCAATTTGGACTTGAGTCAGTATTATGACTAGCTAAATCAAAATGATGAGATAGGATGTCAAAAATATAGTCATAATTGTTTCCCTATTTTGTAAGTTAGTACCATATAATTTTCACCTATTAAGTTAAGTTTTCCATTTTTAAACTATTTCCCCTGTGGACCTAAAAAAAGTTCTCTATTGTCAATGTACTCATCTCATGGATATTAATACAATGATATAGAACAAACCATATAAAACCAGACGACATGTTTTGTAAGTTTATGGCATTTTAATTTATTTTTGTTTTTGTACATATACTCCTTCAGTAAAAATAAAAACAACACTTTTTCAGCATTAAATAAATAAGTAGCAAAGTATAAAAAAGGGCATGTAGCTCCAAATTAGGCTGTGTGCAGTGTTGATGGTGAAGGTGGCTATAGCTTCCTGTACTTGCTCTGCATCCAAACACGGTGCATTACAACTTTCTTTCCTCTGTTGACTTGGAGTCGTCTGTCCTCCAAATTCTGAATTTCTTCCAATCCAGCATTGGAAAATAAATCATGAACCTCTTCTGTAAAAAATAAAATAAAAAAATATATAAATATATATATGTAGTACACAGTCAGTAAACAAGGCTGTAGACAGGACTTTGTAAATAATGAGGTCATGAGTCTAAGTCCACCAAACAGACATCAAAAAAAGAAATAAAGTCTCAAACTGTTTTGATTATTTGGATTGACTTTAAAATATTATTTTATTTATTTAGGGAACTGTTCAGCTGTATTGTTTGTATATTTTATTTGCCAACATGAAGGTCAAAATGCTATTTTAAAGCCTTTTCCTCAGATGCTAGGAGTACATTTCTGGTGGAAAAAAATCACTGGCCTAAAAAATCGTCAAGCTTAAATATACCACGTCAACCTATTTCCAGTATTCCAAATACCCCCAGGTTCCTAAAACTCCAAATTCCCAGAAGAAAGTACCAAAGACATGACCCCAGTGTCCTCAACAGTTACGATCCTGTCGGCAACTAGTCACTCCATGTGGAAGAAAATGCAGATCTCCTGGTTCAGGATTACCTTTAGTGAAAAAGTACACACAGGTTCCATCTCCACGTGTGTAGAAATTCTCTGATAGGCACCGTCCTGATTGTAAGAGATTAAAAGATTAAAGGACTAAAAATGAAAACTCACAAAAACCACTCGACACACACAGAAGGGTAACAGAACATACAACAAATGAGGTCAAGTAGATAAAATGGTTGTATTTAGGTGTGCGTTGCTATTTGGAAGCTCACCCTTCTTAAACCTGAGTTGGGAGAAGTCATATCTCCCATAATCACGGAAAAGGAATACCCCTCCATGTTTGAGATACGTTGACAGTCTGTTCACAACCCCTTGAACACTGTCAATGAAATATCAATTAATGGGACAATAAAACCATGAAGATTCAACTTACCACAAAATATAGGCTATATGGGAGAATTTTCATTGTAACCCTGAAAATATTTAACAAACAGGTAAAAAAGTAAATTATTACAAGCTGAAATGTCTTAAATGGCCAGTGCTAAGGTACCAATGTGAGTGAATTTGGTAATCCTTAAAATTAAAATACGTATAATGCCATCCCTTAAACTCTTGTATACCATACATGTCAAGCAAACCAAAATACTCTGTGGCATAATACAGTTAAGATTTATATTTGGGTTTTGTGGTGACATTCAGACAAAGCCTGGGGAAAGTGAAGATGGAATGGGTGTATGGTATTATAGGGGCTGTGGAAGGTGGTCTGGCAGGTGAGAAATGATATCAGGCTCTCCTTTATCTTGTAACCTTCACCTACCGGTCTGGATGAATGGAGGAGAGCACAAAGACTGCCAGAATAACATCCAGGCTCTGAGGAGGGAAGGGAAAGGAGGCCATCTCCTGACAAATGTCGTGAACAAAGGCATGACACACAGAGTCGTCGTAGTCTGGATGGTCCTATATGGAGGAAAACAAAGTAGGCTATGTCCCAAACTGTTATAGTCACACAAAGAACATTTGCAAATGGTAGCTCAATACAGATTTGGGTACGTGTTTTTTTGCACTATCTGTGCTAGTTAACACTATTAACTAACAACACCCATTTCCCTTTTCTCCCATGCCATCACTTCTCTATTATATTGAATGTGTTTTAGATATGACAAGGGCACTTTGACCTTTGCATGCCTTCTTTAAGTGACTACTTGTAATGAATTTATGTACAGTCTAAATATTATTTTATTTTAAGTCAGGTTACAATGTAATTGTACAGTATTACTGCGAATACTGCTATAAATAATCCAACGCATATATTATTGTATAATAGACAGAAATTAATTAAATCTCAATCATGCATGAAAAAAAAAGTTAAATCTTTTTTTTTTTATCCAGTATTACAAGGAATAATTAAGTAAGTTAGGTAATGCATACATCTCTGTCTATATCAAGGCAATTTTATATGTAAATTCTTTTGGTTTGATGTACTTCATCCATCTCTTCCTCTTCAACTGATAAATGTAAATTCTAGCTCAATAAAGAATTAACTAAATACACACACGATATACAATTTAATTTTGGGTTATCTTTACTTACAGATCAATATTTGTGATAAGACGAGTGTAATTACATGGCACACACGATTATGTAATCTCTTGTGCATTAGTAAAATTACTTTCATTGTATGAGACTTTTTAAAAATTGTGCCAAGATACAGTATACACTCATGCAGAGGTCTTTTTATTGAATGCTGTTACTGATCACAATGATTTCTTATGTCTGTGTCACATTTGGAGACCAAATTTCACAGATAAGTTTAAACTGTTTTTACTGAAATCCATTACTTCTAATAAGACATCTATTGTGATCACTCTTTTGACATTTTGGCTTTATGCTCTTACTCTACTGACAAATTACCAAAACAGATAAGGATCTGTTAAAACCTGTGCAAAGATTTCATCTAGAAATGACCAGATTGTCTTTTCAGCTTCTTCGCATATTAACTAATGGTTTTTGCAGTCTATGACTTAATCATCTGATATGACTGTAAGTACCCTCAGCAGATTGTCCAGATGACCACAATAAGTACTATAAATACATCACCGCTATTTTGCCATTTTATACTTAAATATAAGTGATATTCGTCAGTATTGCTTTGAAGAAATATATTCAACTCGATGCAGTACATACTGTGCATACCAAACAATATGAGAAATGCTTACCTTGACCAGCTGAATGGCACACGGAGAGAAGTCACAAGAGTATACAAATGTGTCTGTTTTCCTGTGAAACATTAAAAGCTAATTTAACAACCCTTAAATCAGAACAAATACAGTCCAACTGTGTGAAGAAGCACCTTTGCTTTCATCGAGCTCTTATTACGATTATGCACTGAAGCCAAGATTTATTATTTTATTTTTTTTAACTCTTAAATCAACAAAATGTGTACAAATGCAGTCTCTGCCTTCCTATTAATTACACATGGTGTTAAAATGGTTTACTTAAATGGAATATCCAGAAATATCTTAAAATGTTTACTCACCTTATGGAATGAATGATGGGAAACACACTGTTACCCACTCCACATCCAACCTGTGAAGAAAAAATTATTTTGTTGATATTTCTGGCAACTAAAATATGGCAAAGCAAATTTGTAAGAGCTGTTATTAGCAACTTACAGCCTACTTCTTTTTATATCACAAATAATGGTCCACATGCAAAAGTGTTTATTAAAATAATCTAAACAAAGGAACACAACCTCCAAGATCCTGAAAGATGCATGCTGGCCAGGGTAAGTAGCCCTCTGTATGGCAGCTTTATTTTCGTCTGCTGCTTCTTGACAGGACTCCTGATGATTGTCTGTGTTTCTGTGATGATGTGTGCTGTTGTGTTGCTGGTGTCTGGTCTCTTTGTCTGTGCTGGATCCAGTAGGCAGTGGGATTTCCATATGCCGCAGGTTTGTGACTTGAATTTTCGCACCTGAAGGAAGCAGTTCTGGGAATTCTAAAAACAGCCACTTGCGATCTTTAAAGAACTTATCCTGGTGCATCTCATAAAACGTGTCCCAGTATTGACACGCTGCTGTGTCAAATTTACCTGTGTGGAAGAGATTTAAGAGTATTTTCACAAAGGTTTATTTGCCACATAACCCTAATCAAATCTAACTTAAAGAAATATTTTTACATTCTTGCCTTGTTCCTTTAAAGGAATTTGTACAGAGGAATTTTCTTCTGCCTTCTGACGTGCGTTTTCTTTATCCTCTTCTGTCCATTGTACATGATCCCTAAAATATGAAGCATTGCAAAAGCAACTGTTGATACATATGTTAAAGTAGTTACTCACAACTGTACCAAATAAAAGAAAATACAAAACTACAACAAATAAATCCACTGTTGTGTTTTGAAGTTGATCAGAAACCTTACTGCAGTACATCACTGACCACATGTTGTGCTTAAAGATGTCATCAGGATTGGTCAGAATACGCGATCCCAGTGGAGCTGCAGGTCTTCCTCCCGTGCTCTTTAGTCTTGAAGACAATCTGCTGAAAGCTTTAGCCAGCTTGGCTACAGAGAGGCTCCGCAGTTTATGCATTTATGCTGTAAAAATGCAGGAAGAGTTTAATACATTTCACAATGCTTTGACAGTGCACCTACGGCTAATAAGACTCTTTAATAAGAGGAGCTGGAGCTAATTATGTTTTACTCTTTTAGCAATATCGCATTGGCAGCTGGATATTGTCATCAACATCTTTATATTTTTTCTTTTTCACTTGTATTTTATTTTTAGGAACAATTCTGTTGCTTTTGTTGTGATCTTGGTGTTGTTGAGAACAAATATAATTGTATATTTCACTGCCACAGTAACCGAAGAAGTTGCTATTTTCAAAAGTCCAGTTTAAGAATCCTGATTTGTTTTGGTGGTCCGAAGATGATATATTGAAGATGATATATTGTTCTGGCAAGATTAACATGAGGTTAAGACAGAGTGTATCTCTGACTGTTACTATTATGTGAACTTGATCGTTTGAAATGTTTTCTTTCTGAATTTGTGGAACTGCACAGAACTATTACATGACCATCTTGGGCTGGATCTCTGAATTGTTGTTCCCATAATGGAAAGCACACATAAATTGATCAATCAAGACATCATGAAAGGCATGTGGTCACTGTTCACTACATAGCATATTTAATTTCACTGTGATTACTATGCAGAAGGAAGACCAAATCTATTTTACACTGTATTAGGTAATTTGAGGGGAGATTGTCAGAGACATTGAGACTAATCTGATCCAGACTCATGGATATTTTAAGGACAATTCTGTTCTTATGACCCCACTCCGTGTACCAGTTATTACAAACTGATGGTATGCAGCCAAACTTTATTCAAACCCACAGAACTTTATTTCAGATACTAGTGGGGATCCCAAAGGTACCAAATATCAGGCTGAAGTTTTGAGAACATGTGAATAAACTGATGCACAATACATATGGAACATTTCCATTTGATATACCTGTGAATCCCTCCAAAAACATGGTGTTTAGTCTGAATATTTCAGTCAACGTAAACATCATATAGGTTCAATGGGGAGCTGGAGAAAGCTAATACAGTGTCAAATAATATTATTTTCCAACTTTAAAGCTACTTACGGGGAACTAAAAAGAGGGAAACTAAATGTTGAGTGATGGTTTATACATCCATTCTCCATGTTCAACCGACCAACTGTCGAGAGGACGGCGCTAATGTTTCAGGTTGGATGCCGTGCGCCTTAATTCCTTAAGTAGAAGAAGACGCGCGTGAGGACTACAAAGATGGAGCGGAAGAGGGACGCTAGCATTGGCAGCTAGCTACATCATGCCACACCGGTTACAATGCGACATTATTTTCCAATAACTGTCTCTGCTGATATCACTTCTTTGTGTCTCACCCTGGGACAACTAACGCTGCGGCATAAATAACGAACTAGCCAGTAACGTTAGGACTTTTGGACGAAGTAAACGAGATATCGAGGTGCGCCAGTTCAACAGCGCTAACTTTAGTTAGCTGTTAACTTTTCGTGTTAGCTAACGTTAAAGCCAGGGATGAGGTTCAGTGGTTTTTGAAGAGATGGAGCTCAGCGAGTGAGGACTTGACTGGGAAACCATATCGTCCTTACCTGGCTCTGACAGTCTCGGGGTCAGCTCAGGTTGTGATGCTACCGGACAGTCGTCTTGTAGGAACAAGTGCCGCCTGCTGATGGCGCCGTGCCGGATGAAAAGAACCGTAAACGCCACTGAGCTGTTGATCCGGAGGAGCAGAGGTATCAGGGATGCTGGGACTCTGATCAGACACAACATGAAGGTCCTCAGAGGTAACCTCCTCCAGGTAATGGAAAAGACAACGCGTTTAGATATTCACTTTAGCAAACTGGTTTCAATGAATGTTTTACAATCTTCTTTATTATTGTTATATTGTAGGACACCAGGAGTTTCATTAAAGTATGGAGCAAGACCTCAAAATCCACGATAATGTATGAGAATGGTAAAATCTACTTTGAAAATTACCAGGACTGCTACAGCTGGTGAGTATAATTAGTTAAATTAAATTAATTTCAGTCTTCAGCACACACATTCAATACAAAATAATACCTTAGACCGACAGATAAATCTTTAGAAGTGGCATACAAAAGTCACATAGTACATAATTCAAGTAATGCACACTGTTTTTGTGCGTCTTTGAAGAAATCAAAATCTGAGTCACTGCTGTGAGATGCAGCTCATTTACTTAAAGACAACAGTAATTCAGTGTACAGTGTAAATGTACATAGCATGCATGTGCGAAATTGTAAGGAACACTAACAAGAGAATGAAATGTTTATATTCTGACCTACAATGAATAATCCAATCGTCTGGTTTCAGTGTTCATTCAGAGCCTCAAGTTCTATACAAATTGCCGAAGAGGTCTAAATTGGAGAAATTTGAAGATGCCTTGCTGTGCCAGAGCCCACTTGTAAGTGAAATTAAACACTGGATTAGCACTGAACCAGCAATGACCAGGTTTTATAACCCCGAATCAGATTATTGTTTCATTTTGTCTTCTTGACAGGACAAAACATTAGCCTCCCCCTCTGATCATAAACCCAGCCTCTTGGTTTTGACAGCCAATAACTGGCTGTATCGCCTTTCAGCTGAAACGGGAGAAGAGCTGCAGAGAGTATACCTCTCTTCAAACCATAAGTTCAGGTATTTGTTCATTGAGGGAAGATTTATACATTTGTTTTTCGTTTTAGTTTATTTAAAAACCTTTTAACCTTAACTCTTCAACTGTATGTTGTTTTTTTCTGGTAGGTATCTTGGCTGGAATGTTTCTCAAGAGACGTTTTATGTTAAATCCGTCCAAAACAAAGGAACATCTTTAGCACAACAGGTAAGGTCAATCTATTAAATTTATATATATATATATATATATATATAAATATACACACACACACACAATTTTAAGATTTGTGCCTTATTGAAGAATAAATGATAATAAAGTCTAGGATCTCGCTGTACATGGAATTTCTTAAGTTTTTGAATTTAGATAATCATATATATGTATTGTATTATTCAAGGAAAATAAATATAAAATGTTGCAATGAGTCAGTAAAGGAATTTAGTTATCAATAGTCAAGGGCTCCACCTAATGACTTCCATTCTCAGTTAATCTGTTGACTACTCTTAAGACCAATCGAATCATTGTTTAGTCTACAAGGTGTCATAACATAGTGAAAAATCCCTATTACGGTTTCTCAGAGCTCAAGATCACATCTTCTAATCACTTGTTTTGTCCAACAACAGCCCTAAACCAAATTATATTCAATGTACAACTCACAATATGAGAAATAGCAAATCTTCACATTTGAAAAGCTGGAACCAGTGGAAATTTGGCATGTTTGCTTAATACATAACAAAATTGTTGAATTTTCTGTGGATTTCCTATTAAATCAATTTAACTATTCATACTTGTCCCAGGCGGGATCTCTGATGTGGAGAAGAGATGACAGAATTCTACCTCCTTTCTTTTTTTTCCATTCACAGACAGTTATCACTCAGAATACAGTGATGCACCTGGCCATCTTTCATGTTTTCCCATTGCAAATTGTGGGCATTTTGGAGATCAACAAAAAGGTGAGCAAATTTGTAGTAATTAGTAGTTAATTTGTAGTGATATGTTACTATTAAAATGTAAATCTTATTCTTTCAGGTGTTTGGAAATGGTGTTTCCGATGTTATTCTGTCTCAAGGTGTCCTTGCGGTGTCTTACAGCAACAAGTCAGTGAAGCTGTACAGCTTTGAGCACATTGTCCAAAGGGTATGCAGTTTTTTGATCCGGAAAGACTTTCCTGTTCCACGTTGAGCATATTTTGTTTAATCCAATTTTAAAACATTGCATCGGAGATACATTTGTTTAAAAGTATGCACCTGTGAGGATGTACGTATTAAGCACTTCATTATCCTTCTGGCTAATTTCAGTGGTGAATATTTTCTGTGTGTTCAGTACTTGACAGAAAAGTTAACACTCGGAAAGCCGAGTTCACTTCCTGGAGCCAAAACGGTGGGAGATGTCCCGTTTGGGATCCCGGTAAATATCCAGATCACGGGTGAGTCTGTTTTTAAGTGTAGGCCGAATGCAGTTGTGTTAAAGGCTGTTGTTTATCTACTTGGCCGCTGTGTGCAGGAATGTCTCTCATTACAAAGTAAACATAGCAGGTTTTTTTTTCTTTTCTTATTGCACAGATTGCCCTCCAGTACTTTTCGAGGTGGCATGCTCTAATAACGGTGTCCAGATTGGAGGCTACCCGTGGCACTGCATCTACACACCACCGCATAAAAATCACAAGGGGACTCACCACATCTGTTCACTCAAGGACAACACTTTAGTAAGTTTAAAGAATCCTCTTTAATCATACACTATTATGTGACATTTCAATAATAATTTGGTATTTTGAGTACAAAACATAGCCTGTGCTTGGCTGTAATAGAAACATTTTCCCAATCTGGCTGTGTGATAGACTTTACTGCCACCAAATTGTCCAGAGCCTTTTGAAAGTGTCAGGCTAAGAAGGGCCACAGATGTTTGTGACAGTCTAGCAGGACAGAACCAAACCTGTAATCACTATTCAAAACAACCCACAAAATGGTGCAACCATAATGGTGCAGATCTTTGCTGCATGTGTAACACAGGCACGTTTTCTAGATTATTCCAGATTTTGTTTCTTTGACGACACCCACTTTTATTTCTTACCAGAGAAAATTGTCAGCAATTAAGGCCGCATAACAAATGGTGTGGAAAAACATTACATCACGTTTGAGCCACCACAGTTTTGTTTGCCCCGATCAACATGGTGTGCCAGACATTCTGGCAAAAATACTGCATAAGCTTACAGTGAAAAAGAGAAATACATTTGTGGTATTATTCTGAAATAGTAGAAACCTAAGTATTATTATTAAATAACTGATAGTAGTGAAGTATCAAACAGCACTATTACACGCTTAAAGCTTCTTCTTTTTTTAACATAACTAGCATTTAAGGCTTCTGTGGTTAAGCTGCACTCAAACAAATGAGATTAAGTGGAGCCTAATTTTAATAAGCAAAGTGCTGCCTTTCCATAATGGTGTGTGCACAAGTTGTCGATGCTTTGCAAACTCCAAAGCGCACAAATCCGGTTTCGCGTCACAAATCAACTTCTGTCATTAGATTCAAAGTAACAAAGTTTCAAATTGATCTTGCTTGCAAAATTTTCTTTTAGATTTTTTTCAAAAACTGTGCTCATGGTACCATGTGGAGGTTTTTTTGTTGTTAATGAGTTGGTGTGATACTTTGTAATTTGATGACATTAGGCAACAAATGGAATACAAAACATGGACTGCTTCTCTCTGGAGAGTGATTGTATCATCTTCCACCCTGACGACTCGGGGAGAATCATTCATGTTGGACCTACCACCATAAAGTGAGTCAACTTTTACACAACACAATGAAGACTGTGCAAGGGAACCGTGGTAAAGTGTCTGTGGTATGAAGGCAAATATACCAAAACAAAGGAATTCAGAGACATTCCTATTCAATAAAGAATGATTTTCATTTGCGTCGTGAAACTAGAAGCAACAATATAGTTTTCTTAGCAGCTGCATATACATACAGCAGGACACTTTTTTTCCTTTCTATTATCTTATTAAACTAGACATGTTTAACAATTTTTTGTTTTGTTTTTTCTCCAAGTGTCCGAAAAATCCTCGGTGAACTGAACAGTGGTTTGCCATCAACAGTAGTTACGGATTTCTCCATGACAACCCATCGAAACAGCAATGTAAGTGTCATGCTTATTTGCCTAATAGGCCACTATGCTCGGCTCTACTCGGTCTTGGTGCAGTTAAAACTCAATGTGTCTGGGTTTTTTTCTCGTCTGCTGCAGCCGATCTCACAAGTCACTGTCACGTCATCGGGCCGCACAGTGAAGAAAAGGTTTCATCAGCTGGATGATGACCCGGATCAAGAGGTTCCAAAGTTATTACGCTTTAAACACTGATACAGAATACCTTGTTTTTATTCACTTCATATTCTATATTCTTCTTATTTGTTTCACTTACAAAATCTGCAAGTGATGTCTGACATATGACAGCAACACCAGACCAGATGTAACAAGTATTACAACTTGATAGAAGGCAAGGCAACACATCTGAAAGAACTTTCTTCTCCTTAGGCATTTTCAGACTGGAAGAACTTTTCATATTTCTGAGAACAGTCGGAGGACGCCTCCCCTCCCTATTGTGTTCTCACCACGAGACCTGGGAATGATATTAGTTCTTAGAACGGCGTTCTGAGGGGTTGTTTTAGCTCCCACTCCAGAGTACATACTCTCCCAGCACAGGAGGCACCTTGAGTGACAAGGGTGTATGGTGACTGGTCCAACGCATTAGCCGACCTGGCTAGCGTTCCCATTGGTGGTGCGAATGCAAACTGGGGGGAAAAAGCCCCTGAAGGTGTGTAGTTCTCAGGGGGATCTCCCCAGTGGGCAGTTCCTCTCGGGGAGTCCCTAGAACAGTTTGGTCCAAAACAAAATGCTTAGTGTTGGCTGAACCTGTAACCATTTCCAACACAAATGTCAGAGCACTGACCACACCCCAAGTATGCTTCAAGTACAACCACTGGAGGTCAGCAAAGACACAACTTTCAGTTGCTGTGAAGCTGCTCTTTAAAGAAAATGCCAATAAGAAGCAGGATACAGGGCTCTCCTACGTAACTGACACAGGCATTGCTATATATGCATAGAACTCTGCGCAGCTTCATTGTTCACAACGATGAACCTTTTACTTGTACAGACTTTCCGCATGGTGGAATATGAGGATGAGCTGGACCTTTTGGCAGTAGTTGTAACCAATGGTGAGGAGGGAGAAGGAAGAGCTCACATCCGACTGCATGACAACCTGAGCGGGCGGTTACTGCGGACAGTTGATCTGGACGAACCTTGGGATGAGGTGAGTGACCCGACGGTACCGACACTGAGCTGCTGAAGTGCATATTGTGTGCGAGGGTTCATGTGGACTCTGTGTCTTTTGTTTCAGACTTATCGACATGAGTTGTTCTTTGACAAAGACACAATTGTTCTTGTTGAGCAAAAGAACGCCAGCTTCTGCTGCCATGTTTACAAACTCAAGGCTGTCTGAAAATAAGTGAATTAAGCTCTGAGAAAGCATTTACTTTTTAAGGTTATGTAAATATTTGTTTTCAACCTGTGTTTTTGTACAACTTTTGTCATAATGCTGTTTTGTCCCTGCGCTGGTTAATGTTTACCGTGTTCTTTTTCACACACCGTTTCTCTTAAATTAAAATGTTTTGCCAAGTTACTTTATATTTCTGCCTCCCTCTGTGTTTCCATCACGCTCATTCAAACATTAACATTGCTGCCATGCAATATGTATGTGATCAAAATCGCGCATTACCGGCTGCTTGTTTCCACAACCCCCAGTGTCAACGTGTTGGTTTACTCCACTAATCAGACGGTGCAATCCGGCTATTCATTTGAAATTGCAAGTTGTGTATCACACTGCAGTTGAACCAAAATGCAGCGTGTTAAAGGCCCTGAGAATACATTTCTCAATCAGCTTCTCACTGTGAGTGATGTATGGGGTCTTACGTGAAGAGACAGATTTCTGCCTGAAGTGGGCGGGGCATTTTAGTAATATTTGAGTCCGAATGAGGTCACAGTCATGTGGTGGTTTGTCAGTCAAACTGATGAAACCACACCCGACAGTTGTGATGAAGTAGGGGTCTGCCAGCAGTGCTTTAATGCAGATTGCAAACGGTGGCAGCTTCAAATTTCACAAAGGATTGTTGCAAATTCCAGCAAAATGTGTCCTGTAATGTTTTTGCAGCCTCATGCATGGGTCACATGCATTTGATTACTTTAAAGTGTCTAAATTAACAAGAGAAGAAATTATCTTCTGTTTCTGTTTCTGCTTGCATGGTGCAAAATTGGTGATGTTTTTGACTTTACTAATAAAAAATATGTAAGGTATTTTTTCCTCCTAAACTTAAACTTGTATATAACCTTAATTCTCCTATTACTCAAATGTATCAGTGGGTTACTGAAGAGCATTGTTGCAGGAATATGTACAGCTAAGATAAATCATGCACTTAAAATGTTCCAATTTAGTTCCCCTCAAATATATTTTAAGACATATTAGTATTTTCTTTTCTTTTTTTTTTTAATAACTGCTGGACACAAAATGTGTATTTCTTTCTGAAAAGTTTGCTCTGTGTTTGTGCATTAGAGGTTTTCAGTTTCCACATCAAACTTGTGTAAATTGCATACTGGACTATGGTTGGCTTCCAAACTAGTTGTAATGTCACAAAATCCTGTTCTGACATACACATCTTAAACTCTTTTAGTTTAGAGAAACCCACCCTCAGCAGATTCATGTAAAAAAACCTTCTAATGTCAAACTCTGCACACATCCTTAAAATATTCCAATTTCAAATGAAGTAATTTAAGCGAAACACATTTTTGAGCACAAGTTTTAAGGGGATTTAAGCTTGTTTATGAGAATGTGGGCACCCTGGTAGTTTGCTGGGGTCTTCTGCTTTAATATTGCCCTCCATTTTGCATTGGGAGTCTGGTGGGTCACTTGAATATGAAAATACGCCACAACTAAGAAAGCAACCTGAGGTGACTGTCCTGCCTGACTCGCCCACCGCACACCTGAAGCTCAAACCATTAAAGGCTCTACGGGCGTGTCGCGGAGGTTGACGCAGCGCGGAGACGAAAACATCTTTTTGTAATTGTTCCCAGACTCGTCACTTCTGTAACCACGAAAAGTTACGAAACGTCTTTCGTCAGCGCGGCTCTGGGTCACGTGAGCGCGCTCCGTCCTCGCCAGCCACCGCTCAAACCTGTAGCAGAAGTCAACAGCCGCCGCAGTCGAGTCGCTCCGTGTGTTGATGCTGCAGCTGCTTTAACACCGACCGAGATGGAGAATTTGAAACGGTTCCTGGTCGCTCTGTCTGCCGCCGCCGCCGTCGGCTTTGTCTCCATAATATTCGTGCTAAGATGGGTTCTCCACTATAAAGAAGGTTTAGACTGGGGAGGAGGACTGGCCGAATTCAACTGGCATCCGGTCTTAATAGTCACCGGGTTTATTTTCTTGCAGGGAATCGGTGAGAAAAGTATTTGCTTTTAAGAAACATGGTGGGGAAATACGACTGGGATGTGGGAGTTGTTTTGAAGGAATGTAAACAACTATGGAATTTGTTGCTCAAGTCACAAAATGTCCACTTCTCCAAGGATCTTGGGGGGGGGGGGGGAGGTTACCACAGTACAAAAACATCCTCTGAAATTGTGATTATTAAAAGTTGTTAACTTTCAACTTGGGTCGTATGTATAGTGTAGCAACTGCAAATAGGAACATGTGATGTAAATTATTAGAATAATTCTTAACATCTTCATGAGCTAATTGCTCTAAGGGAGGCATTAACCTTTGACGTGACTAGTACACTACACATGGTTTTAAGACCCAAAAAGTAATTTACTTAATGGAAATAGTGCTTTTTAAAGTAATTGTTGTCATACATTAAAACCTGGCAGATAAACCTACGTTTTAAGGACAAGCTTTTATTTATTTTGTCAAAATCTAGAAAAAGATGCATCATAGTCACTTTAGTAATTGATTGATTGACACTGAATGATCTTCTCTTGCAGCAATCATCGTCTACAGACTCCCCTGGACCTGGCAGTGCAGCAAACTGATGATGAAGTTCGTCCACGCCGGCTTGAACTTGCTAGCCTTCATTTTTGCTGTTATATCTGTGGTGGCAGTGTTTGACTTCCACAATGCTGCCAAAATCCCCAACATGTACAGTTTGCACAGCTGGTTGGGACTGATTGCTGTGATACTGTACGGTCTACAGGTAAATGACATTTCAAATGATTTTAAGTACTGCACAATAACGCAAGTCTCCTGGTTTTGTGACGCAGTACTGATGTTGCTACTAGTAATAAATAGTACACAGTTTGACCTTTACCACCTTTGCTAATATGTCTTTTACAGAGTTATGGACTGGTTAAACACATATAGAGACGGACAGTACATAATGTGATGTTGGGATTCTCTTTAAGAACACAAACAAACAATAACCTCTTACTTTTCTGGTATTTTCTTAAACACCAACTCATAGTGAGCAACTTTCTTAATTAATGACTGACAAGTGGATGTATTTTTCTCTTTCTCTTTCACAGCTTGTTTTTGGAATTGGCATGTACTTGATACCAGTTACACCTGCGTCCTGGAGAGCAGCATTTATGCCCCTCCACGTCTACAGCGGTCTTTTACTCTTTTCCAGTGTTATAGCTGTGGCACTCATGGGCATAACTGAGAAACTCATTTTTGGCCTGTAAGTAAAAAAAAAAAGTTATAAAGTCTTGTGATGTGTATAAAAATGTACAAACTAGGTGTACAATGTTAAGGTGCTGCCTTAACGTATAACTTTATATTTTGTACTTCATCACTAAGGAGCAACCCGAAGTATAAGGACTCTCCTCCAGAGGCAGTCTTTGTGAACTTCCTGGGAGTCCTCCTTGTGGTATTTGGAGCTCTTATCCTCTGGATTGCCACTAGAACATCTTGGAAACGGCCCAGGGATCCCATCTTGCATAGTCTGCATACCAGTGGGGGAGGTGAGGACAGCACCAAAGTCGGTCCATCCCTGTCTCAGCTATCTGAAGGATCTGATGCTGAGGGCTTTGGGGATGCCAGGAGGAGGAGTAACAAATTAGAGGATGAGGCTAATTGATTACGAAATAACTGACTCTGAGCTGATAATGTCTCCAGTGTTGAATGTATGTACACCTAGTTTGCACTGGTCAGAGAAAGTAAGAAAGAAATCAATGTTTGCTGACCTTTCCATACTTTCTTTCTTGCACCTTTTTAAGTAATTAATGCTGTTGGCATTTTGAGCTTTTGAACAGTTATAGTAGTAAGTGCATGTAAATAATTGTGAGCTACTTTATAATAGGATTCAGATGACTATGTGGGAATACACTTTATTGACATACACTATAATTCTGACAGCTTTTTCTATACTGTAACTCTTTTGTATTCATATCTGGGGTTTTCCAAATATGCGCATAACCTGTATTTTACAATAAATCTTCCACCTTCCATCATCTTCCATCTTCTAACATCTTAAAGTCATTGAATATTTAGAAATATATTCATATTTCAATTATTGGCTGCAAAAGAGCAAAAAGTATTTACAATAGAACAGTAAATACATATGAGCACCAATTTGTGATTGCTGTAGATACAGCGTTAACCATTAGTACTCTGGCTTCCTGTTACAACAATAATATTATTCAAAAATAATATTGTAACATTCATTCGCAATATGAACCACTAACAATAAGAACAATATCCAAAGACTTGTCCTCACAGTATTAACACTGTCTTTGGAGGTTTAGCCAAGCTCAAAACTCTTCATTCTTGACCTCAGATGGCAGCAGCAGCACAGCCACGTCAAAGCGAAATGATTCTTTTTGGCTCTTCCCAGCTCCTGTAGTTGGATTGGCAGCCCGTTTGTTGTGGCTGTTTGTTGGTTATAGGCATTTGGAGTCAGGTCAAAAACCTGTCTTAAGGTTTGTAATCTACACTGAAATGTTACCTGTAGTATCACGCAGTTTTTGGTGTTTGCCGTTGTGTTTGTAGCCCAGTTTGCTTTACTCATTGTGCGGTCAGCAGAGTTGAAAGCGCATGACAGCACTGCGGACCATGGTCCAGTTAACTGTTGTAACGTTAGCTAGCTGCTAACAAATAAAGCTAACGCTACATCTCTAGTAATAAGGCATGGCTTAGATTGTCTAAATCACATTTTCTATGACCCGAAAAACGTTTTTTTTCTAAAGAAATTGCATTAAACTACGTGTGGTCTTAGTAATTACTTATTAAATGTTCTACAACAAGGATGGTTAAACTTTCTCTGTAGCCAGTCATAACAAGGAAGGCTAGCAGCGGCAGAGGCCGATTGGATGCTAACGTTGCGTGTTTTCTCTGAAACGGTGGTATGATTGATAAAATAAAACGTCAAATCCACACGGGGAGTGTGTGTAGTTTGAAAACGTGTACAATAAGCTAACACGAGCCAGCGACAAATAACTGAAATGGACAGGAGAACCCCCTGCTAAGCTAACCGGGTGTGAACCGTTGCACCAGCTGTAGGGTGGGGCTCTCTGTTAGCTAGCTGACAATGACTGGTCAGCCGGGAGAGTTACATGTAACTGAGAAATTAATTGTCTCCAAACAGTTTGTAATTTCGCTCACTTAGCTGCAGAGAAAACCGAAAACACGATTGGATGGTCACGCTAACTGTGTAATCTGATGGTAGCAAGCTGTGCAAGGTGGTACTGAAGCTGTCAGGAGGCGCTTGGCTTTTTTTCTTTTACGCACAGCCTTTGTGTTTGTCAGTAGTTCGTACAAACAGGCGCGACCTTGATGCTTGACTTTGGTTCAGTATTCTTAGTCTTAAAAATACAACCTTTTGCAATGTATTCATAATGGAACAGCAAGACAAACAAAATACGCTGTTTGTTTACAGCTGTGGCATCATGTCTGACAAAAGTGAGCTGAAAGCAGAGCTTGAAAGGAAGAAGCAACGCTTGGCACAAATCAGAGAGGAGAAGAAAAGAAAGGAGGAGGAGCGCAAGAAGAAAGAGGTACTTTAACATTTTATAAATATTTTGAGTATTTGCTGATATTGAATGCCAAAAGGAATATGGAGAATGAACACCACCAAAACCATCAAAGGCACTGTGTGAGCATTGCAAAATCATCTTTCAATTCATATGCAAATGTTCTCCCTACGCTTAATTTTTGTGAGTTTTGGTAGTCCAGATGCTGCAAGAAATCATTGATTGCCACTATTTGCATCTGAGTCAAATGCAGTTTGGAGCCTTAGAAAATTTGACAACTTCTGACTCTTCTTCTGAGAAAATTGACATGTTGATCTCAAAATAAGTAGCATTGTTTTAAATAATAAACGTCTGGTTTGTATTTTTTTCAGATCTTGCACATGTTGAGATGTAAAGTAACATATTTTTAACTTACATTCTGTCATAATTATGTTATCAAGGCTTTCGTTTTTTTTGCTTTTTACATATGTTCGTGATTTGTGTAGCAAAAACACTTTACATTGAAGATCTAACATCAAAATAAAGTTAACAGGAGACCTTGTTTTTGATCACCAATAAGTAGAGTGAAATGAAATGCTAGGCATAATCGAACAACAACAAAGCATCCTTGCTTAGTGTCGTGTAGTGTCTGACTGAATATATTCAGCAGGACTAATGTAAATGAGAGGGGAAAGCTTCATAAAACCTTTTTTACTTTGCGATTTGGTCTTTAAATGGTAGAAACAATCTACACCTCCAACACAGCGTCAGGGGGGAAAAAGTTGTCATTTGTACAGAAGCATTACATAAAAAGTCCAGCTTTTGAGAGTCTTCTTTTTCCACAGATCCATTTTCTTGTAACAAGACAAGTTTAGGTTCCGTGCACTTTGTCTCTATTCATAGCAATTCAACGTGCCTATTTAGAGACTACATTTATGGGTGACAAATTGTTTTGTTTCTAGGCGGACCAACTGAAAGATGCGGCACTTCACCAGGATGATTCTGACCTGGAGAAAAAAAGACGTGAGGCTGATGCTCTTCTACAGAGTGTGGGCATAACCTCAGATGTTCCAATTGGTATGTTTTATATTTCCAGTTGGTGGATGTGCATACTTTAATATCCGTTTTTAAATATTATAACAGTAGGGGGAAAAAACTGGCACGTCCACAGAGTTCCTGGACTTAACACATCCTGTATTATATATCCTGTTATACACCTGTATATATCCAAAACAGTTACAGTAGCTCATTTGCCATTATATCTCTGCAGTCATTGCATTAGGACGCTTTTTGACGAGGGTTTGAGGGTGTTCACATTCATACTGAGTGAACAGTGTAGGAATCGTTGCACTCATTAGACCAAGAACATACAGATTTTGTTATGGACAAACAGTGGGATGTCAACTGACCTCGATTCAGCTGATCATGTGTTTGACTTGTTGAAGACCAGACTGTAAGCAGAAAGCTCAAAAAACAGGCCAGATTAGATATAATAACTTTAAGTTTGCGTTCACTTGTCCTACTTTACTTCGCATCTCCTAAAATTGGATTAATAGAATACATTTCTTATTATTATATTATATATAATTTGTTCATTTGGTGTAGATGCAAACACCCTCACATCACAGTCATGTCTGATTCAGTGTGCTGGAGTTCAGAGCTAAAGCAACAAAAATGTGTAATTGTCCTATTAAGCTGAAAGATTTGTTTATCAAACTATTTTGATTGTCATGAAGACAAAACTCTGTGGTGAGGTAAAAAACCAAAGGGAGAAAAATTCAGATTGTTTTCTGAGTTTTCTAATATTTCACAAAAATGTCTATAACCAGCACAATGGGAAGCACTGATAAGCTAATATTTGTAAAATAATACCAACATAGACTGTATGAATGCCATCCAGAGCGGGATTGTTAGAACACTGTCACAATGCTAACAGCAGGTGGCAGAAGAGATCCATACAGAAATCTTCATCATCCTCATCAAGTCTCACAGGATGCAGACTTGAAACAGAAAAAAAAAAATCATAGTTTTCTTGCATTTATTCAAACATTAATTTAATAAAAACAAAGTCAGTGTAATTGTGTTATTTAAGCTTTTTCCCAATATGTGTGGAGCTTACCACAACTTGGGTTTTACTATTTACAGGCTTATTTGTTTATTTATCTTGCTTTGCTACCAATGTCAATATTTCACACGTCACTGTCAGGAAATCTACATTAAGACTTATTAAGACTGATAGTCTTCATCCAGCTTTTGAAACAACAAAGCTGCCCCTGAAGCACGGATGCGTTTGTGTTCTATTGTTAAAAGCTTAGTGTAACAGATGATTTTTTTGTCTGTCTTACTGTGTAGTCCCTCCTTCCATGTCTCCGACTACCAAATCGGCGGGCACACCGAGTGAGGCAGGGAGCCAAGACTCTGATGGAGCTGTGGGACCCAGGTATACACACACGCACACACACGCGCACACACACTCACTCCTCAGCAAACAGTGTGAGTAACAGTGTTCTTTCCCTGCTTCTGGTACAGTACATTACAAGTGTGGAAACAATGCCAACATCCCTATTTAGGAAGAATGAATTGCTGTATCTCTACCTAAAAGCACCAAAGTGTTTAAATGCTTAGTGCTTTATGATCTTTGTCTTTTTGTGCTCTTCACTGTAACGTCTATGCTTACGCCAGCAAGAATTTGATTCCAGCATCCTTGTCGCAGCTTCTCAAGCCACTTAAACTGCAGATGTGTTGTGCAACACAGTATTTTGAGTATTACTTAGAAAAACGTAGGTCTGTTTTTGCTTTGTAAGCGTTGCGTCACTTTCATCTCCAGACAAAGGCTGGGAATATATTTAAAACACGATTACACTACGAACAACAGAGCTGAAATCTTTAATGAAGTCTCAAAACAAAACAGTGAATGGTGACAACTTTATGCCGACTGAGGGCATGTTTATTTAATTTGTGTGCCGGTGAATTAGGACGATCCTAAATTAACAATAAAACAGCAGGCTGCTGTGATGCCTGGGGGACTTCTTAACCCCTAATTAGAGCCCCTTCCCTGGGCTGAAATTCAAGCTCCCCCAGTGTCCCATCAGGCCCAGGGAGCTGTTCCCCCTACGTGTTGACTCATTTCCCTCACCAGCATGGCCATTTCCTACACACATGGAGGTCATGTTTTCTCCCCGAGGGTTCTCTCTCTCTCTCTCTCTGTCTCTCTCTCTCTCTCTCTCTCTCTCTCTCCCTCTCCCTCTCCCTCCCTCTCTCTCCCCCTCTCTCTCCCTCCCTCCCTCTGTCTACACAACACTCAAAGCCTTTGGTGTGACACAGTTCAGGCTGTATCAGCCCCGCAGGCTGCACATTACACCCTGTGTCATCCCACTCGGAGGGTCTGTGCATCCATGCATTTTAAGCAGCTACATTCTTCCATATCTTAGTCTCGTGTGGGCTCATTGCTCGATTTGAGCTGAAAAAACAACCAAACATCCAGTTTGAAGTGTGTTTTTAATAACATGTAAATTGAACTGATTTGTGACATAGGTTCCAATCAGCATGTTGTGTGCCATAATGCTAACTTTATTTCCTCTCCTCATTTGTGCTTGCCTGTCTCTCTCACTAATGCTGCCTTGTTGCTGTGACACTAACCAGGACTCTGCACTGGGACTCTGACCCGTCCACTCTTCAACTTCACTCTGATTCTGAGCTGGGGTACTGGACACTCTCTTCTCTCCTTTCCTGGTCATTTTCCCTTCTCTCAATCTATGGCATGGTTACTTTGTCTTTCAGAGTCATTATTCAGTTAATGCAGTCCAGGAAAACAGTTGCGCAGGCAAGAGTGGTCAGACAGAACCTTTAGAATAAATCCACACTGGTTGTTAAACTAATCTGAAGTCTTTGCCATCCCATGAAACACTCATTAACTTCCTGCGATCAGCACAAGATTCTTGCCTTTGCATGGAGGTGAAAATTGTAACAAAAATAGATGAAACATGTACTGTAGACTGACTGTTCTGTATGATTTTCTTCTTGGTAAAATCATTACCTTTTTGCAGTAATATTGGGCTGTGCAATGTTTGAATCGTTCTGTGCTTTTAGGCGTGGAACTCCAAAACTGGCAATGGCCAAAGTCACACAAGTGGACTTCCCTCCACGTGAAACTGTGTCCTACACAAAAGAAACCCAGACGCCTGTCGCGACCCAGCAAAAAGAAGGTGATTCTCACATGATGTTATACAGGTTAACCTAAAATTGTGTGTACATGAACCCTACACATTGACTAGCGCTGCTTGACTATGTGGATGCATTGAGAGCTTTACAAACATGTATGGGTCCATTAAAATGAATAGCTTCTTTGCTAACAAACTGTTTGCTTTGCTGCAAGATGGGTGAACCACTTCTTGAGAAATATTCATATTCTGTGGGTACCGGAAGTGAACAACAAGTGGAGGAGATTTGATTTGAGATGAAAGTAAAGGAAAAATGAGACCCAGGAAACATAAATCGAAGGAGAGATTCAATTCACACAAGCCCTGCTCCTCTGAACCTCACAACCAACTGCGCTTTGGTATAATTAATGAGCAGAATGAGAAACCCAGCGACAGGAAGGAGCAATGCGATTTGTGGGGGAGATATGAAGCGCTGCGCATATAACTGCTCACTGCCTCTGAAGCGTGTCAATATGTATGTAATTGTTGCACTGGAGCTTTCATGTGGTCGGCCATAGAGAATATTTAGGCTACTACCGACATCCACATGTTGAACACATGTTCCATAAAATATGCAATATTCTTGGGTGTGCTGCTTGTTCTTGGCTGATTTACGTCATGACAGATGGTGAATAATGCGCTCGGCTGAAATCCTGATTAGGTTGTTTTGTGTTATTATTTTTTGGGGGGGTCCAAAGAGATATCAGGATTAGCCACAGATCCTGCAGAACCTCCATCTCCTGCCGTTGGAATGAGTCCGTCTTTTTAGCTGTTTGCTCAATTTATTTGCACCAGCTAACACATCTTTTTAAGCCTCCTTGAAAGCCTGGTTAGGATTTTAAACAGTGAACTGATTGTCGGTTGTTGTCCCATCAGGTGACGTGTAGAATATTCGGAGGTGGCATGCAGCGCGAGTAAGATAAAATTGTGTGATTTTGTGGAAAACTCTGAGCAGAACTAGTGAAGGATGAAGAGCATCCCCCTGTTCCCCGTTGCTCTTTACTCTGGACTCTACTGGGCATTGTAAAACTGTGTTAAACAATGATGGTTTCTGCCAGCTGTTCAACACGAGGCCCCCTTATCCTCTCTGCCACTATGTAATCATTTCATCAACTCCCTCGCTTCCCTGTCTTCTCCCTTCACCGAACAGGCACATAACAAAACACACTCAGTGACATTGTGCATTTTCACACCATCACTTCTGGCACTCGATGAGACGGCATCCCCTTCCCCGGCTTGCTCCCCTCGGCGCATTTTTGATGTGTGGGGTGGCGTCAGGCCTGTTCTCTGATTGAGCGATTTATCATGTTGTCAAAAGGAGGCAACGGCGCAGCACTCTCAAGGTCAGCAGGCGGTGGCATTAGAGGGAGCGGCAGCCGTGCCCCGGCTGCTGCAAACCGAGGGTTCCCACAGTGTCGGCAAGACATCTCAGAGAAAGGGAGTAAAAGATTTTAATATCACCTGCCCTGTTGACCCAAAGAGAAACCCCTGAGTGGGAGGAGGAGGAGGAGAGCGCATCATCGGGTTATACGATTTGTTTGTTATTAATGGGGGCAGTGTTGCCTCATTCTACCACACAAAATGAACTGGACAGTCTTTGTTAGCCTAGTGTGCCCTCAAATCTCCCCCCAGATGTCTGTGTCGTCTTTATTTGCAAAGTCTGTGACCATTGGACGACATAGGTGCATTTTTCTTTTTGATTTAAGTGAGTGCTTTTCCATGTGTAGGTAGTTTTAGGAAATGTAGTGATTTTAAGCCATCAGGGATGTGAATTTGTGTGCCGGCGCTACAGTATGCCCAGACCGCACTAGTAGGTAATATGCAGCATCAGTATGCACTCCTCAACAAGAGGCTGTAATTATGGAGTAAGATATTGTTGGAGGTTGGGTGGGGAGGGGTGGAGTGGTTGGTCTGGTACAGTTTTAAAAAAGGCTTGTCAGGAATATGAGTATGTGGAGCAGTTTAGTAAGTCTAATATTTAATTGAATGTGATTGTTTTAATCACTTTGAATTCAGAGGCAGGTCAAAACTTTTAATCACAAAAACCCTTAATGCCCTTCTTGCGTGGAGTGCCACTTGTAATTGTGGTCAGCTTTTATGCACTTGATGATTAGTACTCTTAAATATCTATTGTATCCCTCTGTCATACAGTAGCTAATCATTTCCAACAGAACATGCGGTATATTCTCCTTTTTTCTTAGTGTATGGTTTGATTATTTGCACCTTTTTACAGTCTGGTGTTGGTTCTTATTTAACAAGGTTATGAGTTTATATATTATCTGTGACTGACTTTTTTTTTTTGAGGAGGAGAGGGCAGGTTTTGGGTTTCTGCTCACCGTCGCCCTGTTGATCTTTAGACACGTGTGTAACCACGCTGAAGAAGTTGAAAACAATAGACTCCTGTTCCACAGGTGACTGAGTCTGGAACGGTGTCATCAGATGGACACAAGTCTGACTGCTGCTGACGTCGTCGTTTTTATTTGCTCCACTGCTACAAGCGAGACCACAAACGGTGCCGTCGTATCACATGGAAAAGGTTGATCACAATGTTTCACAAAGTGCATTTTGTAAACTGGTGTTAGAGGTAGTCTATTTTAGAAAACAAGCAGATAGTGCACATATTTGTGTGTGTGTGTGTGTGTGTGGGGGGGGGTTGTCCTCTGTGGTTTCATTATTGGCCTTTTTATACGGCAGAAAAAACCCCTGTTGCACGTGCTGAAGTCAGACCTTTGTTCTGTGTGGACATATAGAAAGTGGAAGACACCTGCAGCGGAGAGCAAAGGTCATTTAGTTTTATACTTGTCCATCACTGGCCGCATAACGTGTTTGCATTAATATATTGTCCACTGACTAAGACCTGTGATTACTCCCCCCGTCCCAAAAAAGCTTTTATTTCTTAAGTGGTACAAAAGCCATAATTGGGCCTGCTTTGAGAGGAGATGTCAGTGTATGGGACATCGGTGATCCGGGTGAATTCTGTTAAATGCAACCCCTCCCCCCTTCCTCCACCACCCAGGCGCTACTACCCCCCTACACATCCCCAGCGGGGTCACCAGGATCACTAGCTTTTCTCCAAATGGCCATTTTGGCTGGCAGGTGCATTATACCCTTTATTTTCAGATTGTCTATCCGCTCCTAATGTCTGGCAGGTTGATTGCTCTGGCTGCCTCACCAGGGAAAGGGCTGACGAGCACCGCCGGGACTAGCTGAAAGACAGTGATTACTGTTTTCCTTTAAGCCTGATTGAGGCCCTTGAAAGGAAAGATTTTAACCTTGTCCTGTTGGTTGCAGAGTATGGCCGTACATTGAAATGGCTTGTGTCATCAACCCAGTTCTGTAAACTCATCAGCGCACACGATAACCTTCTTCTCCAAACCTCCATTTGAGAAAGGGGATAAATCACTTTATGGACAAAGTGACAGATGACATTATCATTTAGATTATCTCGGTAGGAAGCAAATTCGGACATGTGGCGCTCTGTCATGTTGGATTAACTATAAGGCTTATAGAAAGATAAATGCCTGTAGGAACCAGGCGAGTACTTCCCCTCACCTCATGAATCTGTTTTGTCCGTCCTTTGCTATTATGTTTCTCACGTTGAAAGCATAGGCTATATACCGTCTTGAAGGGACGTGTTTTGCAAAAGCGCGTTGGTCTTCTCTGAGGTAGAACCGGTGTGCAGTTTGCCAGCTGGTCAGGCCTGTATTTTGTTGTACATTCTCTGAGGGTTGAATAGGAGTTGCAAGACCTCCTGCTAGGATGGTAATTGCACAGGCTTGCTGTTCAGGGAGAAGCTTGTCTCGGGGTATCCAGGCGGAAAACCTCTGTGCCATCCCCATGCCACCTCTGAAGAGCACAAGACAATCCCAGCATCACCATCTGCTTTTGCACCATGCCGTCGTCTGGCCAGACCAATGGGACGGCAGCTGCTCCACACCCTCTGCCCCGGTGCCCTGTGGCCTAGAAGGGGGCAACCTGCTACTGGGACACAGAGGAAACGGCTACACTGACAGCTAGACTCCCTTTTGAATGGCTAGGGTCTCATTAACAGTTGGGAAAGACAGGGGTCCCTATGACAACAAAACACCCGCTGCGCCGTGTCCCTCTAACACAAATGACAAACTTCCCTGCCTTAGAAGAGCAGGTTCTTTTTTGAAAGGCGACATTGTGCTGACAAGCCAAACAAATGCAAGGCAGAGATACAAAATCAGGCTTTTGCTGTGCCTGTAATCACTGGGTGGAGCTTTTATTGGAAAAAAAAGAAAATAAGGGAGGTGGAAGATGCAGTGACCGAAAGTTATGAAACGTCTGTATGGAGGCATGATCTTTCGATGTGTGAATTTAGATTTTGATTCCCTGTTGACATTAAAAGTTTTGACAAAATTGATATTGCCACCAAAATGATTGACCATTTCTTGCGTAGGAATGTGTTCGATGAAGACACAGGGTGTTATACAACCTATATATATGTGTACTTTCTTGTGTTTAACGTTGTTCCCTTTCTGATCAACAGAGGAAGAAGAGGAGGAAGAAATTGCTCCATCTCAACCGGTAGTCGAGACTCAGACTGAGAAACCTGACCAGACGGAGGAGGAGGAAGGTACTCTTCTACCCGTGATGATGCATAATTGTAATTCTCCGCTGCAATTGAGCCGCTTCAGTTCTTCTTGGGATTTTATAATAGTTGTTAGGGAGTACAAAGAGCTTTCTATTCCTGTAAAGCAGAGCATCACATTCTGTATCATAATGGCAATGAGCAGTGGGGATCCTCACTACGTTTCAGCGAGTTGTGTTTCTCTGTATAGCCCCCCCCCACGAGCTGACAGAGGAGGAAAAACTCCAGATCCTGCACTCTGAGGAGTTTGTGAATTTCTTCGACCACAGCACTCGCATTATTGAGCGGGCCATATCAGAGCATGTGGACCTCTTCTTTGACTACAGTGGTCGTGACCTGGAGGAGAAAGAGGGGTAATAATTGTGTAACTAGTGTTTTTTTTAGTTTTTTTTTTTACTTGTAATTGGTTTTTGAAGAAGTGTTTTTATTGATTTGTGGTGCTTTGTTTTCCACAGTGAAATCCAGGCCGGAGCAAAGCTCTCTCTCAACAGGCAGTTCATGGATGAGCGCTGGTCCAAACATCGTGTCGTCACCTGCCTGGACTGGTCTCTCCAGGTCTTTACTTAAAAAAAAGTTTTTCTAATTAAAACAGTTCTCAGAGCAGCATTTAGAAGTTTGCAATTATCAGTGTCCATCCTCAAAATGAATTGATTGTGTTTTTGTGCTAAAACAGAAGGAATATGTGTATAATTGCTGCTAATTGGCTGTTGAAACAAATTAACTTTACACAGCCATAATGCTTTATGATTACATAGCTTGAGTTTGACAGCATTTACTTTTAGCCACAAGTCCCTCAGGAAAAGTAAGTTATGTCCCACGTAGAGTGTCACTTAGTCGAAGGCCATAATGATTTGTTTCCTCTGGTGTCTAAGGTCATTTAATGCATCATTGTGCAATGACTTCTGACAGTGATTGAACACCAACTCTTTGTTCACAGTATTTGCTTGCTCAGGGTGATATCCATACCCTTGTGGTTTGAAATTATGAATTCACAAACTGTAAATCTCGGATCACCTATGGGCTGCAGCAGAGGTTAACACCTTCGATTTCAATATACACTTCAGTGGGTTCCAATTTTAGATTCTCGATGAGCTGCTCTGTTGTAGTCTACCACTGTTCCTCTGAGCGCTTTCGGAACTGTAGCTTTTGGTTAAAGTAATGAAAGGAAATAAAAACGTTATTTGCTAAAGCTCTTATGGGGGGGGGGGCTAATTAAACAAGCCATAAATCTTGAGGAAAGGGTTACTCATTCTTTAAGGCATTCAGCAGCACCGCAAAGGGCAGGAGAGGCTTGTCCACATGGAGCCAGGGCTGGGGGGCATGTCTGCCCCCCCGGACATTAATTTGGGCAGCTTTTTTCCCCTTTTTTCCTGTCATCAGTATCCTGAACTTCTGGTTGCCTCATACAACAACAACGAGGACGCTCCTCACGAGCCAGACGGCGTGGCCTTGGTGTGGAACATGAAGTACAAGAAGGCAACACCGGAGTACGTCTTCCACTGTCAGGTACCCAAAGCTAAGCCGTCTTTGTGGGGCCCCCCCCCCCCCACCGCCCCCCCCGGCGCGGGCGGGGCCAGCCGCCCCCCCCCCCCCCCCCCGGGGGGGGG
>JAVQJD010088313.1:0-24509 GCA_036023655.1 Nannoperca australis | reverse complement strand
TCCTCTCACCTCTATTGCACGTCTGTTACCCCCCCCCCCCCACTCCCTCTCCCCCATGAGTTATAACAGATAAGTATGAAGCTATCTTAAGCTCCACGCTTCTTCCTAGAAAGTAATTTGGCAGCGGGTCGCTAAGTCACCCCCAACTGTCACCCGGCAATCGCCTCTATCACCGGGCGGCCATCTATCTCCGCCTCCTCCTGGTTAAATCCCTCTGCTGCCCGACACACACACGCACACACGCACACACACACACATACACACACACAGATGCACACGCACACACACAAACACGCACACACAGATGCACACGCACACACACACACACACATTCAGTCTAAAAAAGGGCACAAATAAACAAATACAATAAAAAAAACATCACAATCAACACACACACACAAACACACACACAAACAATGTTTTCTGTCCTCTTATCAGACAGAGACCGACCATAATAAGATGTGTGTAATGTGTGTGTGTGTGTGTGAGTTTATGCATTAGCAGGAACATGTCCTCTGTGTGTTCATGTGTTCACATGGAAGTGTATGTGTGTGTGTGTGTGTGTGTGTGTGTGTAGTTTCCAGCTATACTGCAAATAATGTCAGCACAGCCAGCTTAGGGCTCAGAACACAGCTGGGGAGGAAGAGGAGACGGGGTGAGGACAGAAAAAGAAAAGACGGACAGAGATAGAAGGAGAACAGGTACAAAACAGACGGGGGGAGAAAGAAAAGGACTTGAAGACAGGAAGACTCAGTTAACGACAGATGGAGGTGGAGGTATAAAGCGGGGGGGGGTCTACTTTAATGGACTCTTTTGCATTCAGGTTGTTGCTGGAGGCTCTTGGAGACCCCTGCAGACCACACTGTGTGTATTAGTCCAGTGAAAGGGCAAACACAGCAGCAGCTGCAACGCCTCGCCGCCGACTACACATCTCATCACATCCACCACCTTCAGGAGCTACTCAAAGCCTGTCACCACGCCAGCTCAGCAGGAGTCGGTCCACTCCGTCTCAGCAGAGAGACCCGTGGTTTTATTCCCCAGCTCAACGTTAACTCTGTGTTTTAGCAGACAGGTTCACTACAGACGTCCACGTTCGGCGTTACGATGACAGGATCTGCTACAGTGTCCTCCGAGCTGTCGGGCTGAACTACAGCAGGGTGCTGACACAAACACACTCACTCTGCTGGTTTGACAGCGGTGTGAAGATGCACATTGTGTAGCAGCGACTTTCACTGTCTCACCCTCTCTTTGTTTGACAGTCGATACTAAATAAAATTTTATTTTTAAGGTTGCTCGTGTGGGCGACCTTGAACTGCTTACAGCTAGATGGTGTCTGTTATTCCAATAAAAACATCTCATTCATCTGGTGCTGCCATCAGGATCACCTTTACTTCACTGGTGAAGCTCTAGAGATCAAAGCTGTCAGTAATCCATACACGTAACCATCACTGGGTCCTGTGAAGATACCTCCAGTCCTGTTCCGTTTCCACAAACAAGGGATGAATGAACTCCCTCCACCTTAATGCAGAGTAATTCACTCCCCAAGCTTTGACGCGATCACTTTAACTCCGGGACAGTATCTTCTCCTGGTATTACATTATCAGTGTGCGTCTCTGTGTCTTCCTGCTCATTAGGTCCCTCAGTTCAGGATGTAATGTTTCTGCTAATCCTAAAAGAACGGCTTTATGGAGATAAAAAGCTTTTGTGCTGCAGCAGCCTCGTGAAACAGTTCTGACCGGTGTCACAGCTGCACTCACTGGACCACTCCTCTGTGCTATCTATCCGTTTCCCCTCTGCAGAGCCCGAACCAGTTTCTCTAACTTGTGTTTCACCTTCAGCTCTCTCTCCGTTTCTCTCTCTCTCTCTGCCGCACAAAGATGAAGTGGCATTAGAGGCAGTCAGCAAAAGAAAATGTGCTCATTGTTTTCAGTTCTTTAAAGACTCTCATCCCAAAATACCTGTTTGTTCAGTGAACCAGGTCTCTTCGTGTTGACGGCTCAAAGAAAGAAAATGCAAATGAGCAGCTGATTAAGCACCAGCGTCCGTCTGACGACAGGAAGATTCTACTTTCTTTCACTTTTAATCCACTCATCACCTGTTTTTTTATTATTAAAATAATTTGGATGCTGACTTTTAATAAAAAAAACTGAACAATGAGTCCTAATTATAATCTAAAAGTTCAGTAAAGTGCAACACAGAAGATGTAAACGGCTGCATTTATGTGGTGCTTTACAATCTCACACACACACACGGCAGAGAGCTACCATGTGTTGCCCAAAGACACGCGGGGATTGAACCTCCGACCCCGGGACTGCTGGACGGGCCGCTCCACCTCCTGACTCTCAGCAGCCCACAGAGGTCCAGCTGCAGCCAGTCAGCAGCTGGAGGGCTGACAGCAGCGTGTCATGGCGGGAGGATGTGTGTGCGTGAGTTTCACCTTCAGTCCGGCGTTAACGAGGTTCAGGTTCAGCTTTTCTGCATTTGTGGTGGAGCAGAAGTATCACCTTCTCAAGTGTGTGCAGTTCTCTTCTCTCCTGCTCCTCTTCTCTACTTTGAAATTCTTTCTTTCTACATTACTCTGCCTCTGCCCCCCCCCCACACAGCTTGCTATCCCGTCGTCAGCATGCCTTTCTTATCATGCTCTGTGTTCAAGAAGCTAATTAGCTCGGTGATTGTTAGCCGACACTAGCGCTGGATTTGACTGGCTATGTTCCAGACAGGCTTGTGCACACACACACACACACACACACACACACACACACTTTCATGGTCTTCTTTGAAAAGGCTGGCCACTGCAGGGCCTCTACAGTAGTTCCTCTTTGCTGTGTGTGCTGGTACACAGTGTGTACTCTGGTTTAATGACTACAGTCGCTGTGGTTTTGAAGCAGAGAAATGATGAGGCTCCTTCAGCGTTGGACACCAGTTTATATTTAGCAGCAGCAGCAGCAGCAGCATCGAGTGGAACAGCACTACTTTATCAGCACTCACTGCCTCTTTAACAGAAATACATGCTGATGTTTAGAGCTACTTCATATGTCAGATACTGTGGAACAAACCACAATCATGCTTCTATCTTTTGCTCTTAATAAAGTTATTTTTAGATCATTAAGACCTCTTTTGCACCAAAATGAAAACAATCAGGAGGAGTCCCATCAGAGGAATTAGCTTCTGATGAGAGGAGAGAGCACTGGATAGAGGTGGATAAGTCAGCTTAGAGGCGTATTCTGACACTCTCAGTTAGTTACAGCTCTACATGCAGCACACGCCGGCCAGGTTACATTGTGATTTATAAGCATGAAGTGCTTCCTGTAACACGCACTTGACACAGTGTCAGGGTGCAGGAGTCCAGATGTGCAACCTGTGGAGCAAATGTGATAAAAAGGCTGCTCCTCTGGAGGGCTGGAGATATGTGCAGGTGACGTACAGGTGGTACTGGTAGTGAAGATGCATGACGTTTAACTATTTTCAGCCAAGAAACCTTTGTTGCTGAAATGTGATAGTATTTAGTCTACGGCACAACATTTTAGCAAAGCACAGGTGTTACAAAGAACTGTTCAAGATGTACAATACCACAACCCTGCAACTGAAGCAGCTACATGGAATTCAGCCATTCATAACTTCATTATTTACACCTGTAATGGTACCTATGAGTCAGGACATGTGCTCTTCATAACACACGGTGCTGCAGTGTACCGTTTTAAGGCGGTATGACTTTAGCACTGCTCTGGGTCAAAGAGGAATCAGACAGAATCACATTGGGAGGATTATATTACCATCTTACAGCCATCAACAATAAAACACTCGTCTCATCATAGAAACCACTGCAACGGGTCTTTTAAATCAAGCAGAACAGAAACAATCAATGAAGTGGAATCAAGTTGGGATTCTGTTAAAGGCTGCACATTGTGCGTAAGCAGTATTCAACGATGTTTGGCAGCCCCTTTAATCAAATGTTGCTCAGCTGAGGTGCTTCATCGTTTGGGGGCAAAAGAACCAGCAGGTGAGGAGTGATTTATTGAGACACTACCGATCCATGCAGCTCTTCTTCTTCTTCCTCTCTGCAGAGAGGTCAAAGGTCATGGTTCAGTGTCCTGTTCAGGGACTTGGACCCCACCGGCTGAAGGATGTCTTATGAGCCAGCACCCCCCCTCCCCTGCTACTGAGCTGCATTCAATATTGTTTAATTTGCAGGCACCAGTTTTGGTCCAACTCTTAGATTGATTAAATGTCCCCACACTGTGTCACCAGAACAGCAGCTAAATCATGTTTGACTGTGTGTGTGTGTGTGTGTGCAGGATTAAAGGCATCCTGGTCACTGCACCTTTCTCTAGCTCACACTTCGTCACCATCTCGCCTCACTGTTTACTATTCTATCAGTGAAAAGCCACAAAGACACTCACCTGCTTGACTTCTTCTTCTTCTTTTATTATTATTGTATATTTTCTATTTTGCTTTTATTTAATCTCTTATTTTTCTGTATATGTATATATTGCTCTTGTTGGCACCCACGCACCAAAACAAGTTCCTTGTATGTGAATACATACTTGGCAATAAACCATTCTGATTCGGATTCTTTTCTTTCTTCAGCCCGGAGGTTTTAAACTGCAGCTCTGGTCCTCATGAGGGCGCTGAAGCCTCCAGACAGCAGAGTTGAATTGCTCTGCAGCAATCTCTAACTTTTAAGTTTGTCATTGTGGATTAAAAGTCACTTATCACCTGGGGTGTCACACGTTTGCACATGCATTACTATGAGAATTCAACACAACACATTACTCAATTATTACTATTAATTGTTGCACCATTTAAAAACAGTCCTACTTCAAGATGGTGAAAGGGTACATGGAACTAATAACCACTAATCCTCAATCATCACACCTACCTATCAAGACCTTTTTAATTCTGAACATTTAGAGGATGTCTAAATGAATATATTGTAAATATCAGTGTCTGAGAGACAGAAGTGAATCCTACTGTAGAGGCACTGATTTAATTCAGTTCACAGTTAAATGTTATCCAACCAACCTGCTCATGAACCTCCTTATTAAACCCAAACAAGTCACATAATGTTTTATTAATGCTCGTCTGCGGTTGAAATCAGATTGTGGATGCTGAACATGCTGCAGGGCCACAGTGTAACAGCGTTAACGGTGTCCCCTGATGACAAACCAATTCATTAAATGTAAACATATCAGCAAGTGCAGGCAGTTAACCCATTAGAGTATCTGTTGACCACAGGGCTGCGTGGTAATGGGCCTGTATTCATAAGTGCAACTGATCTGAAAATCCCCTCCCTTATTAAATTCTGTTTCCATTAGCAGGGTTGGAGAACTGTGAAAGGTCATTATGGTTAGCAGGGCAGCCTGATGTTTTAACTCCACACTGCAACAGTCAAAATGTTCACTACACTCCTTATTAAACCCAAATGTGAGCCCGGCACTCCTGCTCTCTGGCATCTATAGTTAGCAGCCATACAACTTAATGAATTAGCCTCCAATCCTCCTGACTGAATCCATTATCTGTGCGAAGAACTACGATATAATCAGGTTAAGTAATGCAGCTGTTGCCATCGGGACCTTTTCAAGGAGCAATCAGATTTTAGGTCACCTTTGTGTTTGAACGCACGCAGTTGACTTGTGACAGCAGCACCTGGTGTGTGGACTGTGACGTCATCAGTGGGCGTGTCCTATTCTGCAGGTTGGAAAGAGAGGCTGGAGAAGGCAGCAGTGGTCTCTGGTCACCATGGTAACAGTCAGACATAATCATTAATAGTATAGTAATAAAAAAAACATCTGGAATAACACAACAAACACCTGCAGGTGATCAATGTGATCCGCCATCTTGCTCCCCATTGACGACGTATCATTGATTATAATAAATAAAGTGGTGGAAACATGGACTGGTTCCCTAAAGAGCACCAAGGCTCCAAGAATCCTGCACAGAACCGGCTGAAGAAGCAAAGCTTAGCACGGCGGGCTGGGAGGTAATAATCGATCAAAACAATCAATCAGCAGGACCTAAAACATAAAAAACTGTAAAATATTAGAAGATATTGTAGCGTGTTCGTTAGTGGCTTCTGATCCTGGATGCGGTTCTTCCACCTCTCTGGTTAACTGAAGGCAACTGCAACTACTTGTCTAAACAAAGATTGTCTACGTGGTTAAATGAACCAACTGTTGGGTGTCACACACCTCGTACACTAAACAATCAGACTTGAGTCTTTAAATGGCTGCACTGGTTGAATATTGAAATATTAGAGGCATGCATGGTAAGAACACCACATTAACGTATCCTTAAACAGTGTGGCAGTAAAATTACCTTGTTGACTGATCCAATAATTATTCCAAACATACCAAATAGTGTAATATTGAGACTTTGCTTCAGTTATTGGAACGCGGCCGAGCGTGCAACATATCCTTGCCCGTGAGTAAATCTACAAGCCACAGACCCATGCTGTGTAATGTCATACATTATTAACATGCAATACAGTTTATAGCTTCCTCTCATCAGGCCTACAGATATCACTGGCTGATTGTGTGTGTGTGTGTGTGTGAGAGAGAGAGAGACAGCCAAAGAACAGGGGAATGTAATCTGGTTGAGCAGCTGCTCGAGCCGCTCTGTACCACTCACTGGCTGCCAAACCAGGGTTCACTGGCTTTAGATATTTCTTTTTTTATTTCTCATTTCAATCCCTGGAATGAAACCAACTGAGGGTCTGCATGAAGACCCCCTCGCTCTGTTATCTTCCCACCTACAGCAGGCCACCTTCAGGTGAGTGTGTCTGCCCTCCAACGGTTCTCTGCTGTGGGGTCTGAACCCCCCGATGTGACAGAGAGTAAACTTTACAATTACACAAACTGGAAACTGAAGCACCAAGAAAAGGGGGGTGTTTCATGGAGGTCTGCGCGTCGCCGGGAGATTAGCAGGTAGCTGGAAGGTGAAGAAGGAACAGCAGTGTGGTGCAGCAGTGTGGCTGCAGGCATGGCCTCTATTCTCCATCCAAGCTCCCCAGAGGCATGGTCTGCCAGCTTCTAGCATTAGACACACACGACCGGATCCAGCCGAACACATCAAACATTCTCACACCACACTATGTGAATCTGCTGCTGCTCTTCCATCTAACATGCCGACATGCAGGTTTTCTGTTCTGCTCACAGAACCTGGTTCCATGGTAGAAGTCAAGGTGAAATTACACACAGGGGCTTGTGCAGAAAGCATGAAAACCTAATAATAATAACAAATAATTAATCAATTAATGAAACTGTTTCAAAGAGTTTGAAGCAACTGCATCCATATGCTTATGACACATCTTGCTGACAGACAATAATAGGATGAAAATGACCCTTAAACGTCCTTCACAAACCAGCCTTGAGACCAGATAATACTGGATCCTATGAACTTCCTTGAAGACAAAAACTCGTGTCAGTCTATATTTGAACTTCTAGAAACCCAGCGGAGACTTCCTCATGCACTGATGATTTATCTTTCTGCTTCGACTCTGCATGACTGTGTTACCTCCCTGAGAAATACTCCACGGGCTTCTCTGTTGTGGAGAAACACACCTGTAGTCTGCTCTGATTCCCCCCCAGTCCTCGTGGACGAGTCGAAACACAGCTAGATATTTCAGACTGGTCTGTAGCGCCAGGCCAGGCTTAACTTTGCCCTTAGGTTATTGTAACAGAAAGACTTAGTTTCCATCCTCCTACTGGGCTAGCTCAGAGCTAAGTAAGAGCCACGATGTGGTTGGCGTGGTTACAGTCGGACTATTAGTTCGATCTAATAACTATCTTGTGAAACCAGCTCCTGGTCTAAGGAGGAGTCTAGGGGAGGCTAGGCTAAGTTAGCTAGAGAACACTACCTTTGAATTTTCTTAATGCTGTCAAGTCACATGTAGAAAGGCTGATTGGATATGAAGTCTGATGATGAAAAGCATGTAAAGAGGAGTTGGAGAAGGACCGAGCGCAGACTGGAGTCATGGCAGGAAGAACTGCAAAAGATACCCGTCTTCATCTCTTTAAGGCTTGAGTTGAGTTGGGAGAACCTGTGGGTGGTGCTATCTCTGTGCTCTGCACCTTATCACATCTTTAACATCAGAAGTTCAGCATTAAGGACAGAAAACAGAAACAACTGAAAGAGGAAAAGGCCGTCGATGACAAACTGGAACAGCCGTCCCTGACTGGGGGAGGAGGGACTGCGACGCTCCTTATCAGCACCTTCCACTGCTGTCCTGACATTTTACCCTGCCAGTTTCACAGGAAATCATATTTCCAGCTCCAACAACAGCTCCAACAGAAAAAGTTTAGCCTATGATTACTTCATCAGTATCAGGTCCTTTGGGTAACAGCATCACATGTAAATGGTTCAGAGAATGGGCTCTGGATTCCCTGCTGCTCTGCCTCCAGGAATAAAGATATAAATTGAGGCTGAGCTCCAGTGATGAATGGGTGTCATGTCCAGGGGCTGTGCAGGTACACCTAAGCTGCTGCAAGCCACACAAACAAGAGATAAGCTGCTGGCCTTCACGTCACCTCAGCTCAGGCTTAATTCATAAATGTACTTCTTATGGCAGCAGGAACCTGGAGGGGAGAGGAGTGAGCCTGTGATATGTTCAAATCCTGAACCAGATGGATTAAGTGGATCAGAAGTCTGCTGCCCTCCTTAAAGGAAGGAAAACCCTTCGTCTCTCTGATAACATCAGCCTGCGATCTTCACTGCACTCCACCAATTAGTAATAAACTGTGAAAACTTGCAGTTTCTAAATGCCTTGTGAGCCTCTGCTTAGTGACTGATTTCCTATAGAACAAAATCTCTGATTAAAAATACTTTTTCAACATTATTCTATACGGTTGTTTCCAAAAAACACAGATGGTACCATTTAACACACAAGATAATACTTTGTGCACACAGGATGACAAATCTGAAAATCCCAGATAACCACAAGTAATATTTTAATAAGACATCAAATGAGAAGAGAATGGGAGGGTGGGGGCCAACGGTAATATTAAATACACCCCAACTCTATATAATCTCACAGTGTATATCACCTGACACTAAATAATCCATTAGTCAAATATGTGTTCACACAGCCCTGAATATCACGTAGTGATGCCTGCTGGAGCCCTGAGCTCCTGTAGTGAAGCAGAATGTGCTGTAGTAGTCTGTGAGTACTATTCACTGTGTGCACTGAAGTTGTGCCTCTGTGATTTCCTGCCAGGCTGTTCAATACGCCTCCGAACGTCCACAACGCCTCCACTTCGTTTCTGAAACTCAGTGAAAACCCAGCATTCCTCTTGAGTTCACCGTCTGCAGCTCTGCTTGCTCTCCTCCTCTTCACTCTTCCACTTCACTGTGATGACACAGAGGAGTGTGACACGAGGAAGAAAACCCTACACCGACAGGACCGAGTATTTACAGTGAGCTGGCCTCTTCAATTTCATCCACTCGTTCTCTCTCATCCTTCACATCTTCCTCTCACAACTCTGCTGTCTGTTTCCATCTGGGTTGCTAGCTCGCTCACCTCAGTCTCTGTTCCCGCCACTGTCTCTTATTGTTCATTTTCCTTTTTTATGTTTTGTTTCCATCCCTCCACCCTGCTCTCCATGTCAGGTCATTTCTGTTTCCTGCCACTCTCTCCATTTCTGTGCCCATTTAAAGAGAAATGCATCTCTGCAGTATCAAACTATGCACTGAAAAAAGTGGGAAATATTCACACAGCAACATATCTCACCAACAAAAAAAAATGAAATTAAGAATATTATCCTGTGATTGCTTCTTCATTTTCACTGGTTTTACTGCTTCGGTGCTTTTTTGCAACATACTAGTTTTGTATTTTCCTTTTCATTATATTGGTTATATTGATTATATATACTATTTCGGGATTTCTTCCAAAGAACAACAGCATCAGTCGATTAAGCCAGCGCCCCAAAACAATACGTGATTGTGTTCAGTGATAAAGTCCTGGCTGCAGTAAGTACGACGGGAGCAAACAAGAAAGTCATGTGACGTTATTACAGTGTGACAAAGAGCATTTGCATATGAAATCAGTATTTATATACAGCATTTCTGACACTATACCACTGGAAAATGATCATAGCCACAATTATTTTATCTTGATGATTGACAGGTAAATAGTAGAATTAAGCCTTTAACATTAAAATGTACAATCAACCAGAAATGTGCACTTGCACATATCTGATTGGCCAACAAAGTACTTGATGTTGCGTTGCGGCAAACATTGAGGTTCAACATTTTCACCTTGCTGCACAACAGCACTGTTACTCCCAAATCCCAATCAGTAAAGTATTGCATGTTGAATCTAATGTGGACCTGAACATGGCCTAAGCTTCGCTACATCTTCAGTTGTTGGCTTTCCCATCAATGAAATTATGTTTCTGTATCATTATCCCTCCACCTTCCAGATGCTACACTGATGTTCACTCTGGTTTCTGACCAGCACATGAGGAGTATTTCAGAGGACCAGGGAGCATCCCAGAAAATCCCAGAAACCCATAAGGCTGCACTCTGTTGTGGACATATGGTTCATGATTGTGCACCTGTAACCACAGTAATTGTAAATTTTTTTGTAATAGTTTTAACTGCTAAAGTCACTAAAAACAGGCACTCTTAGCAGCAGAGTCCAGTCCAGCAGTGAGCAGGAATTCACATTTGGCTGTCGGTTGTTGTGATAATGCCAATAAAAAGCCAAATTCTTCCATAACCGATTGTCATGAAGACATTAAGATAAATGGTATTTCTTCTACCGCCTGTTTTCTCTCTGCCCCTGCTCCAGCCCGTGCAGTCCCGTATATTTAAGGTGGACTATTTCAGGGGGTTATTAAGATGAAGAGGCAGAGCCTGGATGCAAGTCAATCCTGACATTAAGGTAATTCATCACACTATTGATGCTTCACGCTCGCCACATTGTGCATGCTGGGCCTGCGCTTCTGTTAGTGTGTTTGTGTGTGTGTGAGACAAATAGTGTGTGTGTGTGTGTGTGTGTGTGTGTGCAGAGGCTCGAGGGCTAATATTGCTTCATAACAGACTATTTTCCATGCCACATTACCCCTCTATGCTTCCTCCCTCCCTCCTCTCCGAATGTCTTGTCTCAGGCCCAATATAATAAAAACACCCAGCATGCCATGGGCCAGCGCTGCCTTTGCGACTGTTTGTTGAGCGCGACTGATCGATACAGGCTGTGAATATTTTCCACTCATCTCTGTCCTGTTGTACGGAGCCATCGATCCGGCCTCGACAACACGCCTCTGAAGGTAAGAAGGTGAGCGTGGAGACGGACAGGAAGTCAGACAGGTGGCTCGTCAAAACGTCGCGCAATGCCAGCGAGCGAAACCCATTTCACCTCTGCGGTTTAATCGGTGGATTGCTCACTTTATATGTTCACGACAGCTGGGGAAGATGAGGAGAAGACGATACATATCCATAACTGAGGCGAACGGAGGTTATTAGAAAGGCTTCTAGTCAACGAGAGGTCACGGGTTCAAGCAGCAAGAACGAATGTGTTCACCAGAAATATATATCACGTCCTGTCAGTGTCCACGAGCAAATCACACGCTCACTTATTGTCTCTCGACATGAAAGAGTGAAACATGCACTTCTTTGCTTGGTTGTCTTGCCTGTCAGTGCACCTCTTAGCTAGACACACTTGATATTATGCTTTTCTAGCAAAGGTTGTGCTACTGAGAGATGTCATGATTCAGAACTGCACAACAAGATATATTTCATTTGATATGGTTATTATTATCTATATGAACCTCCTGTTTATAGCTTAGTTCTGTCAAATTTGTATTTTCATGTAAAATGAATTTTTTTTAATCTTGTATACCAGCCTTTTAATGTGGAACTCCTTGTTTATTTATTTTAGTATGTCATTACAGCCCCATCACATCCTCAGTGCATAATAATACTAATGCTGATGTCAGTGGCGGGCTACACCAGGGAATCCTGCAGTAGCTACTAGAAGATATATAACTAGAAGAGTATGCTGCGCTGATATTTGATCATTTTTGACACAAACGGCATAAAAGGTGATGTCTGAAATTCAAGGATTAAAACCGAAGTTTAACTGTGTCTGAAGTTTGAGCTGAAAATTCATTTGAGACTTTTCTTTCTCAACATCTTCCTCTTTTATCAAACAGGAGGAACACAACAACGAAAGAAGGGAAGGAGAAATTGCACCGGAACAACAAATTACGACTGAAATTGCAGAGTTGGATTCGTACAGGATTAGTATTATCAGGGGCGCTCTGTCTTAGGCACAATGTGGAAGGCAATTTGCACTTTTACTTTACAAATTACAGACGCTGCAGATTCGCTGAAATCATTGGCAGTTTCCACAATTATTACAAATCACCGGATGTCCCCTGGTAGCATTAGAGCTGAGTGAACAAGCTATGAGAATAAATGCTGAATTTCTAAGGTTTTAAACCTGGTGGGTGGTTTTGCACTGGGGGAAGCTATGAAGTGTGAATCAGTGACTATATTCTTTACAGGCACCATTGTCTGACATACTTTTGTGATGTCAGTTATGTCTGTCATTTTCGGGTAAAAAACACTAATTGTTATTCTTTTTCAGATCACTTCATTTTGGAATAAAAATGGTGCCATTTCTCCTGAATACCTGATTGAGTTTCTCTGGCTGTAGTTCAGGTCTCAAGATCACCTGTCCCCCCCACCTGAGCTGTGACGCATGTGAGAAAGCTTCCTGTGTCGCTTGTTGTCTGTGAACTTGGTGTCGGGTTATTAAAGTTAGATCACGCTGATGAAGGTTGTCCTCTCGCTCTGCCTCCGCTCTTCCCAGAGACAAAGGGCTTATTTTTAGCTGAGTAACACACACACACACACACACACACACATGCGAGCTCCACCGTGAGCACAGAGCGCTTCACAGAGATGCACGACGACAGCAGAGATGTCGTTTTGTGCGTGACCAAAGAACATTTCACAAACAAAAAGGAGTGTACGCATTCACTCCCATGCAGTCTCTCACTTCAGCAGGGTCTGAATCATTTAGCAGACACGGAGGTGTGTGCAGAGTCCTCGTCGTTCCTCCACTCTCTCTTATTTCTGACCTCTTAAGGAGAAACAGGAAGAAGAGTTAAAGCCAAATTCAAACCTTCACCTTGTTTCAGAGACCAGCAGTTGTGTTGGAGCCCACTGAGCTACATGTGACACAAAGCCTGATATGTTGTAAGACTGATTTATGGACATTTGGGTGGTGTCAGTATAGGTGTAGCTGAATCAACACTATAAGCAGCTGGAGAGTCTAATAGCGCCTCTCGGCTCTGTTGGATCAACGGTCCTTGACCTTTTGCATGCTGGAAACTCCCTGAGCTCCACTCAGGCTCATTAAAACACATTACTTCTTTACAGCTGAATGTAAACCAAACAACAAGGGAAAACTACCAAACACCTCATTAACAATGTGACATTTAAAAAACAAACCAAAAAAAAGCTAGAGAATGTTTTCAGGTCGACTGCCAGGCTCATTAAAACACATTACTTCAGTTTAACTGCAACCAAACCAGCCCAAACTATAGAACCAATTACCACTCGTGTGTTAGAAGAAATAGCTGTTATTGTGGTGACGGGGAGCTCAGAAACTACTGGAGCCCCAAAGGAATGAAGACTGAGTAAAGTGAAAGGATTGTATTTAGTTTCAGTGTCTGCAGCTCACCTTGGAAACAGGCTTCTGCTGTAACGTCACGGTGAAACTGAACTTGGCTCATAAATCAACTACATTCACAAAATGTAAATATTCAAAATATTCAAAAATGAAATGCATGAATTGAATTAAATGCTTTTATCAGTTTATGCAAAGTAGTTTGTTGCAGTCAGTTTGTTTCTTTCCAACCCTCATAATAAACTTTCTATGCATCTGGTGCTTCCTTGTCTTTGCAGAGAAGAGGCTCGTCTGCAGGACGGATGACATTTACACTTGACCTCCTCCAGCTGTTGGACTCGCTGCGTTAACAAGATATCCAGCCACGGAGCACATGTTAATACATCATCTCACAAGTTTACCTGGGCAATATCATGCATGTTAGGAAGTCTCCAACAAGCAACGTGCTTTGGACAACTGACAGCAAAATCCTGTCAAAGCTCTGCAGAATCAATTTCACCTCAATTCATGTCCGATAAATCCTCACGTCGCGACCAGAGATCGCAGATAAGAGCCACAATGAGCCCAACACTGCACAGTATGAAGGGATGAGATGATGAGGACGGGTAATAAGTTGCATATTGCAGCGTCAGTCGTAAAATATCAGAGAAAACATAATTCAGGCTGAACCAACATGCTGAATAATGAAGCCAATGTGACAGAGTATTGTGATCTTTCTAATCACACCCCGTCTCCTTTCATGTCTCACTTTCTAACTTTTTCCAGCAGCAGCCTTTGACTCCTGTGCGACTGGTCTTCCATATTAAATCTTCTTCTAATTCAACTCTTCTTTTATCTGCCTCACTTTCTTTCTCCTTTCAACTAAGTGCAGGTGTTTCCATCTTCAGCAGCAGCACTGATCCAGTCGAACCCGTCCTTTCTCTTCCACTTCATCTCCTAATTGATTCACAGTGTTTTATGCATAAGTATGATTGACTTTGACAGTTTATTGGCCCAGAGAAAACTATCCAGCACAAAACTGCCAGCAAATCAAAATGAAATATGAATAATACATATCAAAAGTTTGAGAAGTACAATAGCATTAGATTGAGGTGAGAATATGAATATCTGAACTGTCTCCATATAGTTTCAATACAGCAGTATTACCTGAAGGACATTCAGCACTGTGATTGACAGCTGAGCAGCATCAGTGGGAGAGAAGTACCTCTGATCTCAGTACTGAACGCACTGTCAGAAAGTGCCCTGCAGGTGAACAGCACAGTCAGTGTTACAGCAGCTTTAACTCAACACAGAGCTCCTGTAAAGTTAAAATCCATGTATCTGAAGACGTCTGGAGGATTACACCTGTTTTCACTGAACAGTGTCTTCACTCAGTTTTCCGTCAGGTTTGGGAGTTCTTGCTTGTCGCAGAAACACAAGAAGAAAAGAAAGTGGAGGACGACCATAAGAAGAAACGTGGACTGAGCGTCCCCAGCTCCCAGTCCACCAGCTCACCACTCTGTAGCCTCACTTCCTGCTACATGAACCTTTCGTGAGACAGGATTTCCATTCTGTTTATTCTGGACACTTCACTCTGTTGCTACCTCGCCTGACAACTCAGCTGCACAGCGTGCTAGTGAACAAGTCCTGCACAAATGTGAAGTGTGTGATGTGTAGCACAGGAGCTAAAACCTGCAATCCTTCCACATGATGCATGTTTTTAAAGGTTGCACTATTTTACTGTACAACAGCATGCTGCACGAGGTTGCTAATACTGTTTCTCCACTATGACCTGTCTGACACTATTCTACTTTAACAGAAATAGGTAGCATGTCTTGCAGATCTGTTGAATTATAATGTTTGATATTGTGTCCAACTTCTTTAAACGGCCCTGAACACCATGTTTTCCCAATCAGCTCGGTTGTTTCACGAGAGATATCTGTACTTCTTCTTCTTTATGGGTGAATACGAAGGCACAAACCTCCGGACACCAGTCAGGACTGAGAAACATTTCACATCACATTTAATGACAGTTGGTGGGTTGTCAATCAAATCTGATCAAACCAAACCCCCACAGCCCTGATGAAGCAGATTAGCTGTTAAAGTCCTAATACATAAAACCTTTGGATGTTCTGTTAACACTACTGTTGCATGTTGTTGTTACAAAAATGTAAAATTGATGCATCCCTAACCAACTACTAACTTCCTAAAACTGCTGCACCAAATATCAGAACAACACATTTACCTCCTGTTCTTTTAGTATCTATAAAATAGCATGTGTGATATTGTGAGACGAAGCAAAGCTCAGCCTTGACTCTAAATGAAGAAGGGTAAGAAATGACCAGAGCGAGCCGGCCACAGATGGAGGTTGTGACATCAATTGAAGGGGAGGGATTGAGGTGTTGTGGTTCAGAGGCAGACCTCGGGCAGATAAATGGCTGTGGTTTCTCTCATCAGCATCTGCTTCTCATTGTCTGCGTGTTACATCACTCACAGGCTGCAGCAGGTCACTGCACCGCTCGTCACACTCTGGGTGTGTGTGTCTGCACTGTTACATCAACCTATTCCTGCCCGTGTGTGTGTGTGGGACTCTTTAATATACAGTCAACAGTGGGCATTATATGTGTGTGTTTGTGTGAAGCGTCCATCTGTCTGTCTGACACATCGCCCCAGTCAGCAGTCGTCTCCCCTTCACACGTCATTGGCTGTCGCCGTGAGACCAGGACTTATTCAGCCAATTAGCTCGGAGCGAGGCAGCAGCGAAGGGCCTGCTGTGTAAGCTGTTGCCATGTCTCTAAATGTCAGCGGCCACCATCCATAAAACAGGAGACATGTCACCTGCGTGGACTCAGTAAATACAAGAGAGAGGACAAGTAGGCTCAATAGACCACAATGCATTGCAATAAGGACTACAGACCAAGCAAGTCTCCTGACAAATGTTACCATCAGTGTGGCTCTCCTCTCCGTATTTAACATTTCTGAACTCTGACTTCTTTTGTAGAAAGACAATATAACTACTAGTTAACTTTTTAACTTGTATAAATATACATTTCTAATCTTTCTTTGCCAATAAATAATGCCATTATATAATCTATAAACTTTGGTGTCACTGTTAAATATCTGAACATATTTGACAGTTAAAAATCATCAGAAAATATCAGGATTCTGTTTTTAACAAAGATGCATCCCACAAATACTTTTGTCAAAGGTCTTTTAAATGTAGTTCTTTAAACACTGAAGTATGAAACATTTGTACAGTTGAAAATAAAAGCATGGTGGTGGGCACATGATGCAACAGTGATGCTGTTTCTGTGTCAAAGTGTCCGGTTACTTATCCACAGGTATCAATAGATCTGTGCTGAGCTAACAGCCAATGACTGCAGTCTGCTGATTGATCGCTCTGATGTTGAGTGTCACCTGGAGACAGGGTTTGAAGCAGAGACACATGTGATGGTCACATCCTGTTAGCAGGTGTGATCCTCTCTGCACTGGACAGTGAAGCAGCTCAGGACCAACAGGAGGAGCTTCTGGCTGAAGTGTTGAACTGAGCGTGCACATGAAGGTGTCTCCTGCCGCTGCAGACCCTTTTGTTTTGCTACTCTTTCTGAAAGTGAAAAGGTTCAGCCTCCCGTGGTCCCAGCATGCAGACCAACACTAAGCTCTCGGCCTTCTCTGGAAAGTGCAACAGACTGACATTTACTGCCATCGTAAGCAGAAGAAGAAGAAGAAGAAGAAGAAGAAGAAGAAGAACACAGTAGAGGAGTTTCTGGAGGACACAAAGGCTCCACTGAATGCTGACTCCGTCTCTCCTCCGTCTCTCCTCCGTCCCCCCTGATGAAGCTGAAGCTGCTGCTGCTGTCGAATATGAGACCGGACAGTTGTTTGTCCATTAGCAGCGCTAATCACACTGAGCCACCCATGTCAATAAAACTCATTATATGAAACAAGAGGCTCATCAGCGGGCACTGCCCTGCTTATCAGCACAGCCACGTCCAATTCATCACCGCCGCATTTGTGAAACCTCATCATCTTTTTAAATCACAGTGTGGGCTGGCCTGTAACTGATCCCATGGGATGGACACAAACAGAATCTGTTGCTTTCCACATGTTTACTGTGTGACGCTGTGAACGAGGCTGTTCCTGCTTGGTTTTGTGGGCGCGGTCACTTTGTTTGGTCACTGCGGTGATATTTCACAATATTTTAACCGCTTTTGCCAAGAACCACAAAATCCTGTTAAACGTGTTACACACTGAAAACACAGTCACTGAAATACTATGAAATAAACTACTGAAATAAAGATTAAATCAAGTTTAAAAGAAAATGTTGTTCAGTTTTAATAGACAGACAGATAATTCACTAAAAGCACACTTACTGAGCTGCTCCAGAAAACAATTTTAGTTCAAATTTTGGCTCCATGAAATCAATTTCACTTTAATTTCATCATCACGTTTTGTCTCCACACTCGCATATTGAGCGCGATCCCATAAGGCCGCACCACGGGACCGAGTCCTCTGCTTACATGGTGCCAATGGATTGCAAGTTTAGTGGATTTATAATCATATGCAATCAGTGCCAGCGCCAACACAGTGAATCAGAACAACCTGAACAACCTTTACATTTACACGGGACACTTTCATACAATTGCTAACTGTGATGAACCCAAACATCTCTGCCTTTACTGCCCCTGCAGATGCATTCAGTATTGCTGCCACTTAAATAACGACGGAGACACGAGAAAACCCAGAAATCAGCAGGCGAACGCTGACAGACGTGCTGAAAAGGACAGAGATCACATGAAAACACAGATAATTAACAGACTAACAGACATGAGGGGAGGTGTCACTGCTGGCGTCACATGTGCAGATGTGTCAGTTAGTGTTTAAAGCCTATTAACAGTGTCAGATGTGATCTGCAGCAGCCGGGCGCGCAGTGAAGAGGACAGGATGATGCTCTCAGCCAGAGACACAAATCTACACGTGAAGCCGTTAATGTGATCAGCTACAGAAAAGCCCTCTGGGACGTGTAGTCGGTCTCCTAAAGATATGAATATGTCAGTAAGACCAATCATTAAGGTGCCAGTTCAGTGTGTATTGCACTGCTGAAACAAGTTTGTCAGAACGTTTCGAGTTGAACAGTTCTGATGAATCAATTAATGGAGGAGGTCGGGTGGATGTAGGAGGTCGGGGTGGTTGGAGGAGCTCAGAGAAGATGGAGGAGTTTGGCATGGATGGAGGAAGTCAGGGTGGATGGAGGAGTTTGGGGCGGATGGAGGAGGTCAGGGTGGATGGAGGAGTTTGGGGCGGATGAAGGAGGTCAGAATGGATGGAGGAGTTTGGGGCGGATGGAGGAGGTCAGGGTGGATGGAGGAGTTTGGCATAGATGGAGGAGGTCAGGGTGGATGGAGGTGGATGGAGGAGTTTGGCGTGGATGGAGGAAGTCAGGGTGGATGGAGGAGTTTGGGGCGGATGGAGGAGGTCAGGGTGGATGGAGGTGGATGGAGGAGTTTGGGGCGGATGGAGGAGTTTGGGGCAGATGGAGGAGTTTGGGGCAGATGGAGGAGGTCAGGGTGGATGGAGGTGGATGGAGAAGTTTGGGTGGATGAACTGTTCAACAAAACATCAGACTTCAACAACATCTGTTTGCTTCCTGTTGTTTTTCATTGTTTATTTAAAGCACGCCCTGAACACCAATCAGAATACAGCATCGTGTCACATGACCTCACGTCTGCATCACACAGAGCAGCAGCAGCAGCAGGAGCAGCTGCCACGGTGACGATCCGTCACAAACCACCTGTGTTTCATGAGGAAACATCTCAGTCCTGCTGTCAGCACTCTGCCGGTGACTGTGGGTGTTGTGATGGACGTGTGTTCCTTTAATGTGCACAAGTTCTACTTGCTTCTTTATTCTGTGCATATTTATAACATGTTGGGCCTCGTTGCTCTTTAGTTTTCCAGAGGATTATCTGCGGTTCTTTGCTGTATTCTGCTTCCCACCTTCCACCTCGAGTGTCTGCATTGTTTCTGTTGTGGGACTTGGCAGCTGCAACGTTTGGAATGAATATAGCACAGTAACAGAACTAATGTTTAATAAGAGCAGCAGTGTGTTTTCACAGGTTTAGCTGTGTGCAAGTTGTATTTGTGAATAATCACAGCAGATATTACAGGCAGGTTTCCAGAGTCTGTTGGCAGATCTCTTTTTTTATTCTCTTCCTTAGCGTTCACGTTACCTCTGAATGGCTCTGAGCCAGCTGCGCCCACGTGTTGGTTGTATTATAGCAATAACTGACTTGTCCATGTTTAAGAGTCACCAAATGATTCCAGACCTCCAACTCAAACAGGGCAGGTGTGTTTAATCCTCGTCTCCATCAGTGTTCACCTGCAGTTCTGTGGCCACATGATCAGAAACAATGTCCGCCCGACACGTTTCTGACCTGCTTTAGTTCAAAAGAACATGCATATGCCCCAGAACTGCCACAAAGCCCACCTGCTGTAAAAATAACCATTTTGTCTTGTTGTCGTGAAACTGATATTGAGGAAGAAGGTTCATATTGTTCATTTGCAGTAAATGGACGTCATCCGTGCAAACCCAGTAACAATAGGACAGTAGTGAATAACAGCACCAGCAGCTGGCAGTACGTACGTATAATCTCATGGCCGAGATTTTCTACACATTCATGCGTCTGAGGAAACTTGCTTAAATTGAAATTCCACATCCTAAGCCTCTTATATACACTTGCTTTCATGCAGATGCGTAACACCGTGACATTGGCCCCCTTTCAATGAGGCCACCACCTTGAAGCAGTGGGAGTCAAAAACGCAGAGAGGGCGTCTGAATGAATCCTTACTGGGAGACAAAAAGCAACGAGTCAGAGAGGTCACCCAGATGCAGACATTATGCCAGCGCAACCCCCCCCCCCATTAGGAAAGGATAGCAGTGCTGTAAGTGATCGAGCCCTCCGACTGAGAGGGAGCCAGACTGCAGCACAAATCTCTGTCTCTTGATTTGTTCAAGGAGCTCCAGTAGAAATCTGACCCAGTGCATGCTAGCTAGCTAGCATCGTCTGGCAGCTAGCTGTCAGCTGGGTCAATACTTGGCTGTGGTTCTCTGTGTTCAGTCCAGAAGCTGCCTGCTCCCATTACTGCTATTCAAGCGCTGCATTCCCTCCCCTTGTCGTTTTGTAGGCCAGAACGCAGTCACGGCTCTGGCACCGTCCTGCCTCGTCCTCTCACGTCCGCTGTTTCCCTCCTCCTCCTCCTCCTCCTCCTCAGTCTTACAGCAGCCTGTGCCAGATACTTGAAGGAGAACTGAAATCTGCATGTTGATTTTGCAGCCACAGCAAAAACATACATTGTTTAAAGAATCAATATGTCTGATCGGCAGCGTCTCGCAGCGTCTCGCAGCGTCTCGCAGCGTCTCGCAGCAGACCAGACGCGACCTCTGGCACCTTTATGCTCATTTCCAAGAGGACTTGTGTAAAACTTTGATTTGCTTTGCACACACAGCTGTGATGTGACAGAAACTGAATCCAAGTCACCACAAACACAGAGACAAAGCTAAGCTCAACAGTAAGTCCAGGATTAAAACTAGATCCAATGTGTCGTCCTGTTTTATTATTTGACTCAAGTCACCATCTACATTTAACTATATTAATGTTATATCCCATTATTTGTCTATTTTTCGGGATCATACAAAATACTTTCACGGCTTGCTAAGGGCCTTTATGATTGTGCAGCAGATTAAAAATATTTTAAAGATCACTTCATATTTATCCCTCAAAGAAATTAGACGCTGGACTTTGTGACTCGAGTGTGATGAGACTTCACAAACCTGTCAGACTCCATTGGTTGAAAAGATTTTAGACGTGTTTTGAACCCTGATGCTGTTAAAACAATAATTCCATGTGGGGATGCAGCTACAGTACACCTGATACACCGGGTGGGTGTCCAGGCCTTAAGCTGACTGATTCTGTTTCTTTGTCTTCATTCATTCATTCTGTGTGTTTTACGGTCCCACACAAGATATCACGAGGCTGTGTGACGTCTTCATGTCTCTTCACCTGCAACTCACCAACTTATCGTCCTCTGGGACGTTGGACAGCAGTTTCTCTCCGTGCACGTTTGACACTGGAATCACTTTTGGTTCCCTGAATTTGTGCTCAGAGGAAACCCTGGCACAGTACAGCCCGGATCTACACGAGCCGCCTCCTCCTCCTCCTCCTCCTCCTCCTAATGACAACAATTTGCTGCTCCTCCGCTCCGATGCACCGCACCTTTTAATCCCCGAACATCTGAGTCTCTGCTTAATGACGGCTAATTCCTTCCCACTGTAACATACAGAGGGAGAGACGAGGATGTGTGCCAGCTGCTGATTGGTCACGGGGAGGGAAGAAGAGTTAAGTGAGAGGGACTTTGTGTACGAGCTCTGTCACCAGACTCGATTAACATCCTGCAGACCTGCACGTTCACCTTCATCTCACAGGTGCATGTCATCGCTTTCTGCTTCCGTTCTAATTTGTGTGTTTTTTTAAATAATAATGTACCGGGGTCCAAAAACACGCCGTCCATAAATCCTCAGAGTCAGAAATACATCATGCATCTTCAATGACATTAATTAACTAAACTAATTCAATGAATCTCCAGCCAGCAGTGTGTGTGGGTTACGGCTTGTGTTACAGCAACACTGAGCTGGATACACCAGTGTGTTGACGTCATGACAACAGGAAACTTTTTACACATGTTGCTGTTTTAACCCACTGACTATAAACGGAAGTGAAACCAGAAGTTAAATATGTCTGAACACGTGACCGTTCTCTCAACTCTGTAATATGTGTAGTTCTGCAGTCTGCTGATTATTCTCTCGACATGTGGAAGCACAGCATCCTCTGTTCCAGTTTGGTCCGATATAAAATGTCAGATATGTCACGATAAAACCCCCAACATACTTTAAGGAGAAAACTAGCAGATGGTTTGGTTTGACCGACTGTCTGAACACCGAAGATATTCAAATGATAATGACAAGAAGCCAACGTTTGCTGATTAAACAACTAACTTTGAAAATGTTCTGTCGACTGACAGAACTAAGAAAGGTGTGTGTGGAACAACACGAAGACAGAAATAAAGTTTATACTGTTGTCTCTCTCTCAGCAGACTGTTCCCAGCTTGTTTCACCCAACGCATAGTGTGTGTGTGTGTGTGTGTGTGTGTGTGAGTATTACAGCCTATCAGAGCTAAATGATGAGATGATCATCATGATCAGATGATGAGAGCTGATATCAGCAGGCAGAGAGACCACAATTACCTCCCGGCTCCAGTCTCCACCTCTGCTGAAGGTCTCAGCGGCCGACTGAACCACCGCGTTACCGATCAGCCGCTACGACACACGTCTGAAGTCGAACCTGCACTGCATGTTACTCTCCATGTTCATGTGACATTATGACTCCTGAGAATATATATATATATGTGTTTGTCTCCTTCTCCCTATAAAAAGACGTGTGTTCTTCAGTCTATGCACACAGAGTCCCTTCGCCTCTGGGTTGAGTATTATAGAGGCTGTGGAGAAAGCTCACTGGTTAATCAGCGTAGAAACTAACTAACTAACTCACGTCAGAATAAATAGTTCAGTATAAAATACAGATGTTGTGCATGGATTCCTAAATCACATGAGGTCCCCAGCTGAGAATATATGACTACAAACATGTTTATGAGCCCCTGAAGCACCCAGACACACATTTATTATGTTATTATAATGTATTATATTATAATTTGGCTTTAAATGGACCATTTAATATACAGATACAGAATATGATGCACATCAGGGGAGCGTATAACAAAGTTAGATCTCTGGATTTCAGCAGATCGAAACACACAGAGGAAATCAATCCACTGATTAGTTAAAAGTTCCAAACATGATTAAATATCAAACAATAAACTCTGTGGACTTAATCGTGCAATTAAATACGACATTTAAAAATGTTACCATGAATAAATAAGAGCAGAAACTGCATAAATAAGAAGCAGAGAGTCAAACAGCGCTCCATCAGTGCTTCATGAGGTCAAAGTGACTCCACATGGAAAATGTCTTAAGAGCTGGAAGTTTACGCTTCCTGGTTCACAGTCGAGTCAGGAAGCCTGTCGGGAATCCCATCCAAGAAACGCAATAATAAACCGCTGCAAAGTGAATCACTATTAAATACAATGTGCAGCTTCCTGCTCCACCACAGCGCATGTTAGTGCACAACCTGTATGTGACATTAGAAAAGAGTCTCCTGAACATGAAGGACGCTTGTGTCGTCTCCTCGTGGAGCTGCAACTAAACATTTTCATCCATTCATCCCACAAACACTTTCCTGGTTAATCATTTGGTCTCTCTCTCTCTCTCTCTCTCTCAGGTCGGACAATCCAGAAGAAATGCCAATCAAAGGCTTTCACAGCTCAAGGTGACTCGCTTTGTCCAACCAGCAGTCCGAACCACAAAGGCGTCTCCATGGCAACGACAAAAGCACTAGATTAAACAGCTGTGAACAGATAATGGTGGAGTTTGTGCTTAAATAAAGAACTGATTTTTATTAATTCAGACGTGTTAAAACGGCAACTAAGCACCGTGTTTTGGATTATTTAGTCTAGAAGGTAACGTCTGAGTCACTCTGACTCTAAAACATCCAAAGATTTGTCATTTCCAATGACGAGCCGAAGTGACTTTATCATTTAACATCTTTTTAACCGAATTAGTGGATTAAGTGCGTTTGTCAGCTGCCAGCCGGGCGTGAAGGCCTGGACTGACCTGAACGTAAAGCAGATAACCCAACACAGCCTGGACCGTCACAGCTGGACACATCCCTCTGACACCACAGGCTTGTTAATTCAATTAAAAGATGAGTACATGCTTCCCAAAGCACAG